>CAJNIZ010046733.1:7834-39054 GCA_905231905.1 Symbiodinium pilosum
AGGAAATATATGGGGATAATGGAAAAGAACATGGAAACTACTCTTGGGGGTTTAGGGCTTGTTATAGGGATATTACCCCAATAATGGAGAATCAAATGGAAAAGAACATAGAAAATGGAATGGAAACTGGGGTTACATAAGGGTAGGGGCTATATAGGGATCCAAGTTTACAAGTAATACCTACATTGGGCCCTAAAGTCTACGAATACTGCCTACATTGGGTTGCACCCCTGACCCTCCAAGCAAGGCTTCAGAGTTCATGGAAGACATGAAGATTCAGCAGCGGCTTTTGTTCCCTCTCAACTTCAAGAGCCCATATACCAATGTTGCACCGGCTTCAGGGTGGATGTCGGGTCTAGGGTTATAGGCTTATGAACGGCAGTCATGATAGTAGCAAGAACCCTGGCATGCATGTAAGACTGCCTCCTGACCCCTCCCTCCATCTCAGTCAGGAGTATAGTATCTATTGGTGCCTATGTGAATATCTGTCGATGGCTCATGCAAGCCTCCCAGAGGCCTTCCCGTATGTGGTGTGCATTTTAACTTGTTTGTCAAGAACACGAGATGGCATTCCACCTCACAATGCCCGATCCTCTCGCATTGTCAACACAAAAGTCCCGAAAGGGCCTGGGCCCTGGGCATCTGTATAGCCTGTATCAGGCTGTAAGGTACCTCTTTGGGAATCTCTTGGCGCCCCAAGGAAATACTAAGTAGGTATCTGGACCCTTCGAACTTTGCAACTGACCCAGAAACTTCCGCGAAGACTTCGCCACCGTGCTTCTTGGCTGTATTCGCACTGGTGCAAGTCAAAGCTATCCTTGCTATCCTTACTTCTTTGATGGGAACCCAAAACAGGGAACCCCAAGAATATAGTATGAAGACAGAACTGTAGGTCCCCACCACAGTCCTGTTAATCCTCCCAGCAGAGCCAGCAAGTTTTATGCGGGGCTCAGCGGATCGATCTCAGCAATTCGCTCTGACAGGGAGCATATGCCATGGCATGTACAGGATTCTGGACCTGGCACATGCCTACATGTTGGGTTAGGCCCCGACTCAGTAATAGTCGTATAGAAGGAATATATATATAGGAACTCACGTTTATGTTTCCTTATATCATATGTTTCTGGCATCTTCCACCTTGAAACCCATGCTCTATGCTGTTCTGGTTCCTACTTTCGGTAAAAAGGCGCATATCCCTGTCATGCAAAGAAATAGTAAGGTGGTGGGTTAACGGATCGTGAAATTTGTATCCTAAATCCTGCGCCCTAGATCCTGAAAGCTAAGCCCCAACTCATAAATACCAAACCCCTGCACCCCTAACCCTGAACGCTACACCTCCAAACCCTGAACCCGAAACCCTAAACCTTACCCCAACCCCCATACCCCCCCTACCCCCACTACCCCTACCCCTGTCCCTACCCGGCTCCCCTACCCCAAACCCTAAACCCTAAACCCTTAAACCGTGTGGCTTAGGAACTGCTTGGACCTGAACTCCCGAAATCATCTGCAGAGCCTCCCCGGCAGAGTTGCCTTGCGCAGCGCCTGGGGCTTTCTTGGGGGATATACGGGAATATCCCGTGACATATAGGGATACATATCCAGGAATATATATATATATATGGATATATAGGGATACATAGAAATCTATATATATATATATATGTGGCATTGGGATATGTTGGTATATATATATACATACATATATAGAGCTAGCGCCTGAGGGGCTTGGAGGGGGCTTGGGGTTGAGGGTCTTGGATTGGGGTTTAAGGTTTGGGAGGGTAGTGGGCTTGGGGTTGGGTGTTTTGGAGGTCATTTTGGCGGATGAACTGTGGTATAAGCACATCTATCAGAGTAGAGTACTGTAATCACTTTGGTTTGTGACCATGTCACCTGGGAAGCCCAGTGATCTGCGCAACGTGTCGTTGCTCAATAGTTCCTATTCCGTAGTTCCCGTATGAGCTCATATGACCTGAAGCAAGGCAGCTGAATCTCCGGGGCTACGTAAGGAATGGCAGGACGACTACTGTCACCAACCCCGGCTTATCCCCTAATATTCAACCCCCCCACCCCTTAAAAAGGGTATATGGGGTTATTATTAGGGCTTAGAGATTTTGGGGTTTAGGGGTGTTTAGTTCTTACGTCTCATGAATAGCATTCCAGAGCCTAGGAATAGTATATAGGGTTTAGGGTGTAGGGTATATATAGGTGTTATGTATTCTATAGGGGTTATATATATAAACATATATGGATTATATTAGAGTCTGTATAGGGATGCTAGAGGTTTAGGGTCTGTTTCTCCAGGATTTTACGAAATGGTTCAGGGTTTGGGGTGTGGGTTCCTGCAATGAACCACACCCGCCCCAAAAAAAAAAATCATTACTCATGTTGGTGCAGGGAGCGTAGGGTATACATGCACAGGTTCATCTCAGCTTCTGGAGAAATGATACCAAGGCACAAGAATGTAGATCGAGTTGTTCTAAACCCTAAACTCCAAACCCTAAATTTAAAAACCCTAAACCCCAAACCCTAAACCTGACCCCTATGTAACCCCTAATGATACAACCCTTATAAAACCCCAATAAAGACCCGAAAGAAGCCCTGGGGATGCAGGAAGCACATCCTGAGGGATTCTTACCACCAAACCTTTGAAGCCGAGGTATATGACCCCTATATAACCCCTATCTGGCGCCTATATAACCCCTATATAAGCCCTATACAACCCCTAAAGTCTAAATCCTGAGGGGCCTGTAGCCCGACTCTGGATGTGCATCACATAAATTGGGCTTGCACGCGCTAAGTGTGGAACCAGTATCGCAGTGAATGCTCAACTCTTAAAGTCTGTTGCTTTCGTAGTTTGACCGTCGACAGCGAGTACTTGCACAGATGGGCTGATGTTAAGGAACTTTCATGAAGTTTCCAGAACATGGATATGTGGTACATCAGGCGGGCTCCTCATCATGGCAATCTTAAACCAAGTACCTTAACAAAAGCAACGTATTTGTAATGCAAACCGGGAAGTGCCAAGCCAGGGTAGGTATTTCTGAGCCCTACGTGGGGAGATTCCCTAAATTCGGGCGCATTATGCCCCACCACAATCTATAAACCCCACCCAATACAAAGGCTCCCAATACAATATAATGCCTGTTGTAGGGACTCCCCTGGAAAAGGCCTCGAATTTTCGGAAACCATCAAGCCCTACACCTAAGCCCCAAACCTTCTCCCTCTGCTTCAGAACCTTAGGCATGGGACTGCTGGGTTGTGGGAACACCTTCTACATGGAAGGCGGGACAAAGAAAGGGTGGCCTTTTTGTCTGGGGTTGGCTGAGGAGCTTCAGCTTCAGGTTGTGAGTTTGGACTCTAGCATGGGTGAGGGTGTTTTAAAGCTGCAAAATTAGTCCAAGGTAGGCAGCAGACATGCTAGCGCTACAGAAACATGGTCGGTCCCATTTGCGCACCGTTCTGAGGACTGGCGTATATTTTGCAGATTTTTCAGCGGCATGATATCGCTGTCTTAGTTCACAGCGCCTACTTTGAGCTGGATGGCGCTGTGCATCTTCCATTAAGACTTCGCACCATCGCGTTTGACAGGCCTTGGGACGCGGCAGAGCTGTGCTAGAGGACATTATTCCCCTCAATAACGGAGAATCAAATGGAAAACAAGATGGAAAATTAAAATATATAGAAGCAAAGGATATGAGGGTTTTCCTGCAGCCCCAGTTGCCTCTCCTTAGCGAGTGAGGGAATTGGTCTCTGCCAGTATACTTCATGCTGGTTTTATGGCTGTGTGGGTTTAAGCTGGGGTCAAATGAGCATGTTTTGTGCCTCCGGTGAGCGCTGCGTGCCCACACCTAAAACCCTACATCAGAAAGGTTGAGCTCTAAGCCTGAATCCCTGAACCCTAGGTTCTGTATCCTACAGGTACGCTCGAACACCTCAAGCCCTGACCACGAAACGCCGCCTGCAACCCAGTACACCCTCATGGAAAGCTCATGCACCTCTGAAGCCCTAGTCGGACCACCAACCTTAACCCAGAACCCCTGCCACCCTAAAGCCTGAATCTCAAGACCAGAAGCCCAAACCCCACATCCTACAAAAGGCACACGAAAACTCCAAACCCCCAGCACTAAACCCTAAACCCCAACCCCATCAAGCTCTCCAGGCATCCGCAAGCCCGGTGCCGCTTTGGCCGCGCGAGCGCGCGGGTCTGCCTTGGAGGAGCGAAAGCCGCTTGGCTGAGAAAAAGGATGTTGAAAGGGTAATGGGTTTAGGATTTCTGGTTAAGGGTGTAGGACTTAGGGTTTAGGATTTGGGGTTCAGGTGTTATGTAGGGGACGTATTGTTGTTTGGGTGCGTAAAATGGAAAGAAAGAACAACATGTAAACTACTACGTTAACTAGCGGTTATACCGCGATAGTACCTCAATGCTGGAAAATCAAATGTAAAAGAATATTGAGGCTGAAATCGAAACAGCGGGGGATTGTGAGGGCTTACCTGTGGCCCGAATTGCCTGCACTTTGGTGGCAATTGCCCATGATTATGAGGAACTGCCCTGAGAACTGAAGGTAGCTGAGGTGACAGGTAAAGGTTGCAGTTGGGGCTGAGTTTTCACGGTTCAGGATTGACAGGTTAGGTTTTATGGTTCAGGTTTCAGGGTTCGGGGCGGGCCTACGGTTGACAGTCTAGGGCTTAAGTTTTAATGCTTACTGTTTAGAGTCTAAGTCTTAGGGTTTTAGGGGCTGCGGCCTTGGAATTCAGGTGCTAGGTTCTTGGGCTTACAGTTTAGGGTTTCGGGTTTATGATTTAGGGCTCGCAGTTTAGGGTTCCGGGTTTAGGTTAAATGTTTGGGGCTTACAGTTTAGGGTGTAGGTTCGCGGGAATGGTTAGGGTCAAGTGCCCAAAGCTCTAGACTCATGAGCCTAGAAGATTAAAGTTTTGTGAGGGATCTTGACCAGGGGGGGCCCTCTAGCTTGCGTGATGCTTGCACGAGGCCTGGCGCCAAGAAAGCAGAACCCTTCCAGGCCAGCCACCAACGTGCTACGGTTTCCAACGGGTCCGTGTACCCAATAATTCGGTACTTGGGTTTTGGGTACTAGTACTTGTAGTACGGGTTTTCGGTAGGTATATGCTTTCTAGGTGGACCCTGATGGGTTAGGAGTGTTGAGACTTTGGGGTTGAAGGCTTCAGGGTTAAGAGTTTGAGGCTTAGGGTCGCTAGACTCTGCGGGATGAGGGGGTTTCGGGGCTTCAGGGTTGTTTTGGGTACAGTTTAGTGATTCTGGTTCGGGTGTGAAGAACAGGTTGGCGCCAGTGTATTATTCAACCGGCTAAAAATGTCATAGTCAGACGAGTGGCTGGAATACCCACTCATTTCAATTCACTTGTCTAAGTGTAGGACTGCTAGCAGAGGTCTAGATACTGGCTCATCTCGTGGTGTTGGTCAGGGTTCAGGGATTAGGCGATGTAAGATTCCTAGAGCGACGCCACGTCGGGCTTGGATATAGCCCCGATGATGACCCCTAGTACTGGCAGGAACAATTTGACAGAAACATCATAAAACTAGAAGGAGGTAGCGGCACCAAAGGGTGTAACTTCGTTGTGTTGCTTCAGCTGTTGCCTGTGGAAATGTGGCAATCTAGGGTTCCGCCTTAAGGGTACTGTGTGGGCCATTTCGAGAATCTCCCAGCATTCTTCTTGCTAGCATCCATTCTGCAGAGCCGTACCTTCGATTGGTTGACCGGATGGCAGAAAAATCATGAGGTTGTTGGAGGAGAGCATCCTTGAAGACGACGAATCTTTATTACCACCTTTACTGTTATTACTACTCTTCTTGCTACTATAGTTACGCCTGTAATTCTTATTCTTACAATTAGTTTAGTGTCTTCATTGGGTACCCTTTGTACTGCCCCGCCTAGGCTGTATGAGTGCTTCACAGCAAGCCATGTGTGCACCAGAAAGAGACCACAGCCCCAAAGAACATCCATGAGTGTGTGCGCTGCAGGATTGGGTAAAGCTCCTGGGTCGCAGTGCTGGTGCAGCTTTTGGGGTATATAGGGTATATGGGGGTTATATAGGGGTTATTTTGGGGATAATATAGGGATAATGGAAAATATAATGGAAACTACTAGGGTTTATAGGGATTCCATAGGGTGTATTATGCTTATTGCGAAGATAGCTGGGATCGCCACTTCCTATTCAGAAATATCTGCTGGAGGCCATGAAAGAAAAAAACTCATGGCCTGTATTGATGACGTGAGGCTCACGCACAGTTTTGTCCATGACACTCTCAGAGAACTTCGTATTTCTTGGTTGGGCATCTCCTGAACAAGCTAAGAAGCAAACATCTTGAGCCAAACGAATTTGTGCTGCATAAAGATTTGAAGCCAGGCTCTTTCGCGCATGTCATCAACCGAAGTTGATTATGGGACCTGCAAGGAATACTCAACTTCCCGGACCCAGCGGCAGCCCCAAGTATCTCTAGCAGCTCCCTGTTTCGAGGAACCCGAACGTTAGAGGATGGCTTGGGGAATTGCCTTTGTGAAGTTGCGAATGGTTGTCTTCGACAAAGCTTTCTTCTCCTGCTGCATCCCAGACCGGTTTTCAAAATCCATCCTCCTAATATCCAGAAACCCTCTTGCCAGAATCTGTCTAATTGAGTGCCTTTACATTCGCCATGCCCAAGCGCTCAAGCTGCTTGCGTCATTCAACGTTCCACTTGTTTCTGCCATATAGATCCCACTAAGAACGAGCCCTCCCAGCCCCCCATGATAAATAGCCCCGATGTAGAGAGCAGGTCTTTCTTGAAATTTGGTTCTATTAGGGCAGGTGCGATTAATATGCACATTATTAATCTCCCCCCCAAACAGCATCTGCGAACATCGAACCCTCTGGCAGACACCTCCCCAAAAAGATTGCAAACAGATGCTTAAAAGAAATGCTGAACCGAAACCACCTTCTTGAAATACCCCATGTATTCTCATGCCAAGCATGACTCTAGACCCCTAAAGCCTGGAGCATGTGAAGTTTGCCAGCATGAGGCTGTTGGAGAGCTTTGCAGCAGCCAACAAGCTGAGCCAGGCTGCTTTCAGAGCGTTCGGATTGAGTCTAAGGACCCTCTGACTACTACGGTTGTCCTGATTTGTGGAGTCGAGGTTATCCAAACCCCTTCATGAAAACATATACCATAGGAATTTCAAAATGTCTCACAATGTTCATGCCCCCATCCTCAGAGTCCTACAGGATTTGGCAGCTGGGGCTTCAGCGTTTACAGGTAAAGGGCTTTGTACTCTGATGGGCGTACACTTCATAGGACCAGCTGTCTGAACTCCGAGGTAGAAGGTTTAGAGTGCAAGTTGCGCAGTGCCCATGAACGAGCTATGGGTTTCTGAGTTTGGGGCTTGGGTTCTGGTTGGAGACAGGTCTGGGGAGTAGATACCTCTGGCTTTCTAACCCCACAAGGTTCTGCCAACCATCCAGCAAAGCTTTCTCCATGTGTAGGTCCCATTTATTGGAATCTTGCCACTTAAGCCTCAGCATGAACCGGCCTCCACTGAAAGGCTACTAGTCATTATGGACCTGCATAGATTCCCAGAATTCCCTGAAACCTTGGTGGGATTTTCTACAACTTTACCATTTTAACCATTCCGCCCCTCCTGTTAAACATTGTTTTTTCGTGATTATTGTACTGGTGGTCTCGAAAGGAACCAAGACTCTCCTGCTTGAGCTCCTATGCCTGCGATTGATCTCGTCGGAGGCCTCCCGTGATGCGCTGGAATGCCTCGACCGACAGCAGGCGCTATGTGAGGGAGGGAGAGACTGGGTTGCCGTTGAGGGACTTAATTTAAGTTAGCATTGGGTATGTACAGCAAGGAATAGGGTTTGCCCGATATAGTCATTCAGATTAAGTTCCTTAACAGTATCTCATGCGAGTGAGGGAAGCAGTTTCCAATTTCTTTCTCTTTCCCCATAGAACCCTACACAATCCGTAGATACTCCACATATGACCCCATATAACCCCTATGTAATTTCTATATAGCCCTAGGATAATACCCAAAACTCCTATGTAACCCCAAAGCAACTGAACCTTAAACCTTAACCTTAAACCTTAAATCCATAACCCCTATGACCCTTTAGGCATTGCGCGTCATGGGCTTCACCTCGGCCCTGCGTTTCCTGGCAGGCACCGGCCTCAGAGCCCAAGGGTGATTGCAGGGGTTATATAGGGTTTATATAGGGGTTATATAGGATTATATAGGGTTATATAAGGTTATATGGGGGTTATATAGGGGTTATATAGGGTTTATATAAGTCTCGAGTTGGCCAGAATTTAGCACTGGACCCTTCCCACAGTTTGAACAGCCAGCATACATGAGCTTAAGTGCAAGCACCTTATCACATCCTTAGCGGGGTCATATAACATCCCATACTAAGGGGGGCATGGATCCCCAGAAATATCCTCATACAATCCCGGGCGGTAGTCTACCTGAGGCACCAGTGGGTCTCGCCACCTCGAATCCCGGCAGGGCCCTGAAACCCATGGAGGTAAACTTAATTTTTCCTCGAGTCCTGCTCAAACATTTAGACCTTGAAAAATCCAACATTCCCTGCGGAGACCCGGAGATGGGACCCAAAACGAATCAGAGGACCTTCGATATAGGGCCACATAGCCCTCATATAGCCCCACATGATGTCTACATGCCACATGCTGGTAAAAGACCGTACCGTGCCATATGCCCAAAACCTCGAGACCAAACTAAAGCCTAATCCCCTAACCTCGAGACCAAACTAAAGCCTAATCCCCTAAGCTTGAGATCCAAACCAAAACCTGATCCCCTAATATAACCCTAGTCCCAAATCCAAGTCTCACCACCCGAGCCCCATAACCACTAGACCCGCACTCCCTAGCCCCGAACTCCTGAGCTCACATGTACCGCGTCAACACGAGGATCTTGCCCTAAACGGTGATCCATGCAGACAGCAGTCCAAAACGACCTGTAGCCATGTGCACTCATATAGATATATGCGAATATATATATATGCATACATACATACGCATATACATGTGTGTGAGTGTGTATGCAGACATATGCATGCACATCAACGCACATTCACATACACATTTGTGTGATTCTCCATGTGCATATTTACTCGTGTACGTACATACATACATACATACATGCATACATACATACATACATACATGCATACATACATTTACCCTAAATCCTGAACGCATACATGCATATGTATATGTATATGTATATATGTGTATATGTATATGAAGATGTCTATGTATACTTGTCGATACGTGAGCTATCTCACAGCAAGGCCCGGTCTACCGCGGGGAAGCTGAGCTCGAAGTCCGAACTCGCCCCCAGCTTTAAGCGTAGGTGGGGGGGGGGGGTTAGGGTTCAGGGTTCAGGGTTCAGGGTTTAGGGTTTAGGGTGGGTGGCGGAGGGCTTTTGGATTTGACTTGGAGGGCAAGGGAACTTAAGCCTCAGTAGGTTCCGGTGGCTTAGTAAGTCTAAGGAAGTAGTCTTTTAACGCAAGCCGGGCAAATTATGATGACCCCAGCTGTCCCGTGATGAACCTAGTTACCAGAAGCCCCTGACGTTCCAAGCAGGGTTTGGGCCCAGGGTTGGGTGCCAGGGATAATTGGGCAGGACTCTGCGGGAAATACAGGGGTTACATGAGGTATGGGGCGCATAATTTTGGATGCCGTAGGGATTTTTTTGAGTTTGGGGTACGGCTATTTAGGTTCATGTAGCAGGGTCTAGTGTTCAGGGTTTAGTCTTGGGCGTAAGGATGAGGTATGAGGGTCTGTGGCGTGGCTACGCGTTGCCTATGGGTTATGTCAGGATTACGTGGGTGTAGGTTTTCCATCCAGTCCAATTGTACCCTTAGGGAATTCAGGGTTGAGGGTTTAAGAAGGCATGGGGGTACCTGGACTACGAGAACCACTTGAAGGTGATTTGGTATAACGCGGAGTACAGGGTGACCGTGACCAAGCACAGTTTCTCGAAGAACCAGAGTCCCTGCAGAATCCCGTGAATTTGCAGATGACAGGGGGCCAGGGGGTATTTGCAAGGGTGATGTTGAGAAGCTTTGAGTTTACTGTTTCGGGAGTTGTCATACGGACACCAAGAAGCAGGGCTTTTAGCTATCGCTTTACGAGTAGTTTAGCAGCCATGAAGGGATTTGAGGTTTGCATGGATGAAGCCTAGAAATGTCCCAAGCCAGAAATTCCAGAAAGTCGTCATAACTCCAATATACCCCCAGTATATACCCTATTATAATATAGTAGTTTCCATTTTCCATTATCCCTATATAACCCTAAACCCTAAATCCCAAATAGTAGCTTCCATTTTCNNCTTTTCCATTATCCCTATGTAATCTATCTCTTCTGTGCTTTCCTCCGAAATCCAAGCCTCGCATGCCTTCCGGAGCCGAGGTATATGGGCAGCACAGCATGAGGCACCAATGGAGGCTGAGTTCTTGATGGCAGGGTATGTTGGAGATAGGGCATGATATGTGGGTATTCTAGAAACTGGGCGTTGTTTTTTTGGAATAGGATTTGCGGGTCGACATTGAGGTCTCCCGTTCTTGGACATCCTGATATGGAACTGCCAGAGCATCTGCTCTGGAAGTGGTAGATTTCATATTTCAGCCTATCTCTAGGGCTTATATGGGAACCCTATGCCTGTATCCCTGCTCTCCCAATGGCAAGCAGTGGCTTGGGCCTCGGGGTGAGGCAGTGCTCCCGCGTGGGGACATCGAAGCCACGCGAGGCGGGTCCGGGCACAGGTCGAAGTCCTTTGGTTTTGGGACCTACTTGTACCAAACTATAGGCTAACATGCAACCTCATGTGAGCTATAGTCTAATCTCCTGAAAGGGGGGTATATAAGGGATTATATAGGGGACTACTATAGGGGATATTAAGGGGGATACTAGGAGTTTAGACTCTAGCTCATGTAGCCCGTTGTTTCAGCAAAGGATGTTAGTCTTTGCAGTGCTCCTTTGGAGGTTCCATTTTAGTGTTGGGCGACTCTAGAGGTCTAGCCCGTCAGCGGAGGGTGTATTGATTCATGCTGTTGGGATATAGGGGATTATATAGGGGACTATTATAGGGCTTACTAAGGGGGATACTAGGAGTTTAGATTATAACCCCTATAATTTCCCTATATCCTAGTTTCCATTTCATGTTCCATTTGCTTTTTCATTTGATTCTCCATTATTGCTATGGAAAACCCAGGCAGCCAAAAAAGTGAGAAACCCTCATCCTAAAGGAGCTTTCAGACGTGGATCGGGGCGGGGAAATTAGGGGTACCTTATTGGGGGTCCCCATAATAAGGATCATAGTATTTTGGGGTCTATATTGGGGTCCCCCTATTTTGGGAAACTACTATGTCTCGCTCAATACAGGAGCACTGCTAATACATCTCAACGTCTGAAGGGCTGCCTGTCCCCCAGGGCTGTACAGCAAGTCGATTCCACCTCTATAGTGGTGAGATTCCACAGCTGTGGGTTCCTGATTGTGAGGACACCCGACAAGGGAGCCTCAGATTTCAAAAGCCCCGTAAATCCAGAAACCAAACCTACATCTCAAATCCTAAGCCCTTCATCCCCAACCTCAATACGAGGAGGGTTTCCATAATAAGGGCCCAAAGCAAATCCCCAATATCGCATAATCCTTGTTATGGGGAGCCCCCTGAAAGGGATGCCGACGTTCTGGAAACAACACGCTCATCTTTGGCCGGAGATCCTTTTCCCCAGCCCCACTTGGTAGTTTCCCCAAATAGGGGGACCCCAATATAGACCCCCAAATACTACAATCCTTATTATGGGGACCCTTAAAATGGTTCTCCTAATTCTGGGAAACCCTGAACCCTAAACCCTAAGTGGTAGTTTCCATTTTCTTTTCCATGATCCCCAAATAAGCACATGACAGTAGCTTCCATTTTTCTAATCCCAATATATACCCTATAATCTCTATATCACCCTTATATAATCCGTATAATCAGAATCCCTATAGTTTCCATGTTCTTTCCCATTATCCTTAAATAGCCTCCATATAGCCTGCCCTGCCGCGCCCAGATGGAACCAAGCGCGATCGAAGCCGTAGCAGGCGAAGGCTGAGTGCACTATTATGGTAGATTATAGTATATGATCATAGTATACTATAGTAGATTTATAGTATATTATCATAGTATACTATAGTAGATTTATGGTAGATTATAATATATTATCATAGTATGTTATAGTATAGTTACGGTAGAATGTAGTATATGATGGTATATTATGTTATAGTATATTATCATAGTATACTATAGTAGATTTATGGTAGAATATAGTATATGCTGGTATTTATGGTGGTGGGTGCATGCAGGGTGTATATAGGTTGTATAGGGATAATGGAAAGAACATGGAAACTACTATCCTAGGGTTTAGGGTTTAGAGGTTATATAGAGGTGTTATATAGGGAGAATGAAAAAGAAAATGGAAACTACTATGATTTAGAGTTTGGAGTTTAAAGGTTGTATAAGGGTTATATAGGAGAATTGAAAAGAGCATGGAAACTGTTATTCAGGGTTTAGGGTTTAGGGTGTGGACTTCATTTTTCGGTTACAGTTGGACTGTCATGGAGAACCCTCAAAACACTGTCATCCTAATGGCGAAGGAATTGTCAGTGAGCTTTGTTTTTTCTGGCCGGCGAGTGGCTACACCTAAAATACGAAGATCCCTACTGTAAGAGGCTCCAATCTTGTCTGAGAAGCCCTGCTTGGGCGCTCAAGTTCCCATAGAGCCCAGTATCCGCTGCAACCAGAGTACCATCATGTGTGTCAAGGTATGTGCGGCAGGTGATCCCCCCCTCCCACTAACAGTAACCACAGCGGATGATGGCGGTTATCTTCAGGTCCTGTTACATTACTTTAGATTACACGCCACCATCTCATATTCCTGAGCTCATTAACATTGAGCTGCGTTGGTTCCCGCAGGGCCAGCGACTCGCTTCCCAATTTGGCCCAGCATGTCGATGCCTTCATCGAGCTCAACGACTCTTGCTCGCACTAGGATATATAGTTCCCCTTAAGTAGGTAGAATATGGGGTATATGGGGATCTTATTATAATATACATTAATATACCCAAAGCCATATTCCATCTACTTAAGGGGGACTATAGGGTTAAGGGTTTAGGGTTTAAGGCTCAAGGTTCTGGCGTGCATGCTATAGAGCTTAGGGTTTATCGAGTTTTGGATGCAGTGCGCCGACATTCAACCCCTGAAGGGGCTCAGGTACGAAAGGCTGTTCAGAAGGGTGGAACCCCTTTGAACCCTAGCCGCTGCTGACTCCCACCCAAACAAAGAAGGAGAGGAAGATCTCAGAAGTGTTGCGGGGTGCATCAGCATACGCTAATGTCAGCCACGGCAAGAGTAGAGCCAGCCCAGAAAACAAGGCCGCCCTGCTGCTTCGCGAAAACCTACACCCAAAAAAGCGATCATACGGACCTTGGAGGTAGGGCCCGCAGTTTTGAGATGCCTTGTGTGGGACCCTGAGGACTTAGACGAGCGCGCCAGCACAGTCCTCCGAAAGCTTGATGCAAAGACAGCGCCCGGCCTGGAGAACAGCTGTCAGATCTGTAGGTTTTGAACTGAGCAGTTCAGGTCTAGGGTGTTGCGGCTTGCACCCCAAGGGCTGACGAGTCGAGAGTTCAGTGTCAACTTTCTAAGAGCTTATGACTCATGACATGAAGTGCAGGTTCTGCGGGTTAGGGGCGCTGCAATTGGGACTGAAAGATGTGGAGTTGTCAAGACGCATGGCACAAGGTTGCCTACTAAGGTGCTGCGTAAATCATGCGTAGCTTCGTGAATCAGCTAAGAACTCAAGATAGAACCGGGAATCTCCTAATGAGCCGGATGGAGAACGCACTTGAGTTTCCTGCTCGCCCATTATCTCTCATGCTTGGGCGACAACTGAAACTTGGGGTTCCGGCCAGGTTGGAGCATGGTTTTTTGATCCCAGGTCCCCGCTCACCCCCGACTACCCCAGATAATATTTATAGTGGAGATTTGGGTGCCCAAGGCTCTGGATTCCTTTTCTATTCTAGCATGGCTCAGGATTTCTTCCATCCCTTGCTGTGTCTGACTACTTCCAATTTGTTAGCTGGAGCCCCAGCCCACGTACAGAAGCAACCAATCTTGTAGGAAAATGCTCCGCCTGGGATCCTGCTTAGCTGTCAAGCTTACGCCAATGTTGGAAGTACTCAAGGATCATGCAAGGCAGGGCCAAGCTCAGCTCAATAGACACCCACGGCGGCTTCTAAACGTTTTGCTTGGAAAGGAAGCCCAAAACCTAAAGAATGCCTTAAGGCTCCTCAATCGGCGAATGCCTACAGCTAACAGCCACAGCTACAAGCTGGAAGCCCCTGTCCCTGCACCCAGGCCCGTAATTACAGTTATATATGGTAGTTTCCCAAAATAAAGGGACCCCAAAATACTATAGTCCTTATTATGGGGACCCCAAAATGGTACCCCTAATTCTGGGAAACTCCCATATATTATCAGTCAGTTTCCCCAATGAGGGAAGCTTTTGGCAAGTCCAGGTGCTGCAAGTCATGGGCCTGGCAGGTGTGGAGAATTCCTTTCTCTTGCGAGGTGCCAACGTTTTGCTGGAGGGATCTTTCACGCACCATAAGCATTGTAGGAGTTGCAGTGCGTAGTTGGAATTCTCAGATCCGACTTTTGGTGGGGCTTTCGGTACCGGGCTAGGGGCCCTGAGCTAAGTTCTGAACCCAAAAAACCCACAGAGGCCTACTCTCCATGGTATCATTATTACTATTATCATCATGAGTAGTTGAATTTCTATCGTTTCTATTACATCATGATCATCACTATTGAAATTCTTCGATGAAGCAAGCCCCCAGTGTCTTTCGCGAAGCCATTCTGCATCATGTCCTTGGATGACAGGTGTCCGGGAGAAATCCAAGGCAGTTCTGCAGCGACTGCGGAAGGCGCCCGGACTGGGAAATTGGGGTTTTGGCCTGCGTGTGCTTCTTAGCATCCATCTTTCCTGAAAGTCTGTGCAAGCCTGGTAGGGTGCTAGCAGCATAGCGCCTGTGAGATTCTACACTACACGTCCTTGTGGTTGGTAGCTGCAAGCTCACGTACTGTATATGCGACCATGAAGGCAGTTCTCCAAGCCTTGGCTGAACCATACAGGAGGGTTTCCAATAATGCGGGGGCTCTTTGGGGGGGGGTTTCCCATGGGGCTAGAATATTTTCGGGCATAAAAACACAACGTTTGGAAGCCCCCGCATGTTGGAATGTAGATTCTAGTTGAACTTTTCGAACGCTATGGGTTCAATCCGAGACAGGCCAGCACCAGCCATTTCTTAGTTTGGATATTTCGCGGAAGGCCCGCCAGGACCAGAAATTCGGAAACGCATTCAAGAGGTAGAGATGCAAGGTCCTGGGACCAATTCAGCGAGATTGTGCTCTCATGCAGTGTGGGAGTTTCCCAAGGAGTTTCCCAAAGTTGGGGGTCTCTTAGAAAGACCTCTAATGAAGAGTGCCAGCCGGAAGAGTTGTCAAGGCTTTGCAGCTCACAGAGGCAAGGTACAGAATCCTGTTTTAAAGCTTTCTAAAAACCTTGCGGCGAATTACACGGCGTCACGAATGTGTAGAAAAACGCATGAACCTTAGACTCTGACGTAGGAAGCTGCTCAGACGCAAACCCTCAAACCATGATCACCGTTGACGAAGAATTCCTATATCTTGTCCATGTCTTCAATCCCTCCGATTTAGCCCCTCCTATCCTAAATCCCTAAACTCTTAGCCCCCATTTTCCATTCCCGCTATATACCCCTCATTATCGCCACAATTTGGATACAGCCCCCACTCATTGACAGTTGGACTTATAATATCGTTGCATGGAGCCCTTAATATGACTCTAATATAGATTCTTAATGGGTGGGGACAGGACCTAACCCATAACCCCCATGATGTAACCCTATATTATACCCCCACAACCATATATAACCCAATATAACCCTATATAACCCTATATAACCCAATATGCCCCCATATAACCCTATACGACCCTAAACCCTAGACTCTAAACCCTAAACCCTAGACCCTAAACCCTGAACCTCCCCAAAACAACTAGCAAGCAGCAAGCTGAGCGAACTCAGGTGCAGGAGGCCAACCATGATGCAGATCTTTTCGCACAGCTCTCCAAGGTGATGGAGGTCAGGGGGTTTAGGGTTTAGGGTTTTAGGATTTAGGGTTTAGGGTTTAGGGTTTTATGGTTTAGGGTTTAGGATTTAGGGTTTGGGGTTTAGGGTTTAAGATTTATCCAAGTACTCAATTATCATAAGCTTGCCCAAAACTTGTACTAGAATTGCTGTTGCCCAAATCCCAAGTACCTAATGATTGGGTACTTGGACCCTTAACGGTTTAGGGTAAGTTACTGGAGGTCAGATGCCAGGGCGTGGCCTTCAGAGTTTTGTCTTCGGGTTGTGGCTAAAGGTTGGGTACTGCCCCCCTCGGCAACAGTTGGATAATAGTTATAATATGGTTATATATAGGCTTTAATAGGACCCCTAATATANNGGGGGGGGCAGTACCCAAGCTAAGGGTTGTTAAGCAGATCAAGGTATTCGCTTCTCAAAGCTGTCTTGCTACACCCACCCCAAATGTGGGATCTGTAGTATTAACCATAGGTACGACCCAACCTGAAGGCGTTCCGTATTCCTATTATGAGAACGGCGTTTAGCCCACAGTTTTGAGCAACTTCCAGACAGTCCAGGACTTCATTACAGCGAACCACTTGGATGATGCTGCAGCGGAGTCCTTCCGAGGCTCAATATAGACAGAAGGATTCGGGCAGCTATTCTTGGTGGTTAACGTGGAACCCCCCTTTACCTGGACCTCCAAGTCTATCTATAAATCATCCTTATTCGGGCCTTTAAGTTTTTCAACAGTACTTGCCTTGAGCGTTCTGGATCGCTAGGGTGTACATACGGGGTTCCATGTGAGCTATAGTCCAAACTCCTTCAAGAAAGGCTATGTAGGGGAATATATAGGGGACTACTATATATCATAGGGGTTATTCAGGGGATGCTAGGAGTTTAGACTACAGCTCATGTTAGTTTGAGGGCGAGCATGCCTTCAGGACCAGTTCAAGAAGGCTTCGTCTTGGTCAGGCTTTAGTGCTTTCAGATAGGCTTTAAGTCTTTCTTCATGCAATACCGACATTGGGCTCTAAAGTCCATAAATAGTACCTACATTGAGCTTCTCGCTTGAAGGCTCAGGGCTTACAGCCGCTGGTGTCGACCGTCGATCTTCCGTCCCCAGTGTTTTTTTGTGAGTACGTTTATTGATGCGAGCGAGACGGGTCCCAATGGATACGGGGATCCTGTTTCTGCATCTGTGTGACAATCTTCTTATGTCCCCATTCGGGCCAAAATCTACTAATACCTAGCAATGGCTTATGATTGCTATAGTCCCCCTTAAGTCCATACCCAAAGCCATATTCTATCTACTTAAGGGGGACCGCAGATACTCAAACGGGGCGTCAATGACATCCTTGCTTAGAGCTTTACTGTTCAATCCCTATTTGAGATCCTGGAAGCAAGTCAACTGTCCCAATTCACCAAATTGAATGCAAAGGCCCAGTCCCAGTTTCATGCCCCGAGTGCATATGGTTACTGCGAGAGCTCTACCTGCCTGACCCTTCAGTTTGTCACAGAGAAAGAGAAAGAAGGTACCACGCTGAAAGGTCTCGGTTCCTACACGACTGCGATTTCCTTTTCATTTTCCATGTTCTTCTCCATTTGATTCTCCATTATTCCCGTATATACCCCCCTTAATCCCCTCTAAGGGATCTACTTGTTTTAGGGCCCAAGCTCATACAGTCTTCCCTCAAGCGTTCAGCGCAGTTTAGTTGACTTTGCCTGACAGGTCTGCCCCGCGGGGTAGCGCTGGAGGCGGCCCGTGCAACAATGTGGAAACGTCGCAGTGCCACACTTCTAGTCGCACTGCGGCTTAGTGGGGATAAAGGAATATATTCTATAGGGATTATATTCCCCGATTTCCTGCTATAAGGAAATATGACATATCACATATAGGGGTTTAATAGGGATTATATTCCCCTATTCCCTGCCTGCCAAGCCCCAGTAAGTTCAGTAGGGTCTCTTGTCTAGGGCTGAGAGGGAGACATCCTGCACAGATGCCACAGATTGTCCCAAGCGGTTGCGCCATTCAGTGGGTCGGTATTCATACCCTCGGGCTCCACAGTCTGTAAAGATTGCCTACCTTGGGCCTAAAAAATCCACGGCTACTGGGATCCCTATACATCCCTATAAACTTCTGGTTTCCATTTCATTTTCTATTTGCTTATCCAATTGATTCTCCATTATTAGGGTCAGACCCCAAGCTGTAAATCCTTGAGCCCTAAACTTTGAACCTAATAGCACCTACATTGGGCTATTTGGAGCCTCAGGGATACATAGTCCCCCTTGAGTAGATAGAACATGGCTTCGGGTATAATATAATAAGATCCCCATATACCCCATATTCTATCTACTTAAGGGGGACTATATCTCCAACCCCAAGCCCTAACGCCCAAATAGTAGTTTCCATTTCTTTTTCCATTATCCCTAATATATATAATCCCTATATACTATCGGAGTTCTATAATGGAAGGATTAGAAAGTCCGAGGTTCCCCCGGGGGTCCGGGCAGGCTGGTAAGATCAAGCAACCCTCAGGCTCCAAACAGCCCAATGCCAATGTAGCTATTATTGACAGATTTTGTGCCCAACTGCCCAATGTAGATATCATGTTTTTTCTGACTTTGGAGCGTTATTTCATAGATTTAGAGCACCAGGGTAAGATTTGCTGTGCGCCAGGACGTTCAGGCACTGCCGGAAGCCCTAAGCAATGCGCTAAAGCTGAAGATGCAAATCCCGGGGGTCTGTTAACCAAGCCCCTCCCTCTAGGAAGATATCAGCAGAACATCGACATATAGTCCCCCTTAAGTAGATAGAACATGGGGTATATGGGGATCTTATTAATCATAGTATACCCAAAGCCATATTCTATCTACTTAAGGGGGACACTAATTAAGGAGGATTCCATGCATTTGAGGGTGCTGATAGTTACGAGGCAGACAGACACATGAATCAAGCCCGGAAAGCTAGAGCAATTTCCAAGCCCCTTCACGGCACGAGGGACTTTGCTCCACAAGCTGGCAAGGATTTACAGTAGTAGTCAAGTTGTTTTTCGATTCTGTCATTCTCAGGCATCATTCAGGACCCCTACCAGATCTTCAATTGAGAGTTGAGTCGTTGCTGAACCTACTGCGCCAGTATCTACCAGAGCTGAAACATCCCCATCTGCAAGGGTTGATGTAGGGGCTTCTGGAATTCAAATTACGGTTTTGGAGTACATAGTGCTAAAGTTATACAAGGATGTTAACGGAGCACCATTGGTAATTACTCATGGTAAGGCCCTACATTGCAGCATCAAAGCAGCCACAGAAGCCAGTTGCCAGCAACAAGTCACTGGGCTTTGCATTTCCCGTACGACATTCAAGGAGAGGGCAACTGAGGATAACCTGGGACTTAGGTTGCATGTATTCGGGTTCAGGTTTGAAGCATAAGCCGGAGTAGTTGCCTTAGATAGCTAAACTGCCAGAATACTTAAACACATCATATTGCTGCGCAGAATTAAAGTATAGCCCACCTGTAAATCCCATTTGAGTCATTTCGGCCAGGCACCGGAAAATTCCTAGAGCCATTAAGGGTGTACACATGGATACTACACATCCTGCATGACCATGCGCGCCTTACACCTTGCAGTTTTGGTATGCTGGTACACTTAGGTCAGAGGTCATGCAGGATTTGGTTATACCAGCCCTAGGCGTTCAAGTATACATGTAATACCTACATCAGGCCCTAAAGTTTGTAAATATCACCAACATGGGGCTCTTTGGATCCTTAGAGCAACAGTAAGGACCCCCAGACCCGCTACGCAAATCCAGCCTCGCAGTACTGCACCGTCCTTTGCAGGTCATGGGCTTCACTGCCTTGCTCTGAGTTTATTTTTATAGGGATGTGTATATATATACATAGAGAGAAAGAGAGAGGGAGGGATAAACTATATATTACATACATATGCATATTTATACTATATGTATATATGTATTTTGAAATATATACAGTCATGCGTAGGGACATGTGCGTATATGTACGGATGTAGGGACATGTGGGGGCTATCAGGATTTGTAGGGTAGCGGCTACAGAATTTGGGTGGCCGCAAACGGGGTACCCCTTGGACCCTAGGCCTTTGTAGGGATTACACAGGGGGGCCCCTGTTAAGTTCTGTAGAGGTTTCCATGTGTCGTAAGTATGTTGTCCGGATGTTGCGTGAAGGTGCGTGTGTTTTGATATCCTTCCCGTAGTACGAGTGGAAATCCTGCATGTGCTTGGGAATGCTATTCAATTGCGCGGGCTTTAGGTCCCTAGACATCAACTTGGCCTTCAAAGATCAAGATCTCTTGAGCTGAAGGTTCCGTGACTTCATGTTGCCAGCCCACCTGTGATGGTTTCGTCTAAAAACATGAGGTCCGTAGCACATGCAAACAAATTGTCACATGTGGAAGCATCTCATACCATCCATATGCGCGCCTCCATCAAGGGATCTGTATGCGATTCTCTTGGACATTCTAGGACTTCTTGACTTATCGCTTCGGGACTTCCCTGTGCGGGGGAACCTTAGCCAAGGACTTAAGGACTAAAATAGCCGGTGGTCCATATTGGAGGCCTCTCTTCATGGGATCCTCTACATGTTGAGGCTCCCAAAGAAGTTTTTGCACGTCGTGAATCGACGCGAGGTCCTGAAAAACTCCCGCCCCAATTTGTTCAAAGAGCAAACTCCCATAACTTGGCAACAATGCCTTTCATTACCCTGAAGAGAGGATGTTGAAAAGCGAGAACCCACCCCGCCCGGGTGGCACACCGGCTTAGGCTTCAGAGGGCGGCAGCAACACCTTCCTTATCAAGGAGGTACTTTTGGAAAGCTCTCTCATGAGTTTTGGGTCTGGGGGCTTGGGGCTGAGCTTTGAGGAGAGAGGATTGAGGCTTCGGGGTTGATGCGCTCCACATATTATGGTCTAGTGTAGCAGGGTATAGTACAGTATGTAGTACATTATACTATACTATAGCTTGTCTAGTTTCAGCTTCCACGGCTTGTGCTTCGGGCTCACGGCTGCTTCCTTGTAGGGAACCAGAGAACAGGACAATTGAAGTCAACGTTTGCTGTTGATGGGGGTTATATAGGGATTATCTAGGGACTATATTGGGGATTATATGGGGATGGAAAAGGGATTAACCAGAATGGTAGATTCTTTTCCTATCATCTGCTCCTTCTGTTGGCAAGCCACCACTTTATGCATCTCATGGGGCAGTTCGTTCCCTAAGGGTCCAAATACCTAAACAGTATGTAACTAGGGCTCAAAGTACCTATTCAGGAACCCACTTGTGTCCAATTTATCTATTTTTGAGTACTTGGATCCTTAGGGATTGTCTTTTTACTGGCTCATTGCGCTATAGTAAGGTCATGTAGGACATTTCGTATCAACAGCAGGAACCATGCGCCATGGGCTACAGGGACGCATATACGGGATTATGCAAGTAGTACTTTTGGGATCGCTTCTGCCATTTCTACTTCACACGAGTAAGTATTAGGGTGGAGTTGTTCTGGCATGGTGCAATGAAAGGATAGACGGCCCTGTAGTTTTCTTGCAGATGGGGGGTTAACTTAAGGCTCGAATTCATACCCATTGTAACCTGGGAAGTGCCCCTTCAAGCGTCTGAAGTGGCATTGCTTTTGGAAAGTAACCTTGGCCGCACGCATTTCAATTGGCCTTTACTGTGCGAGCCTCAACCCTGAGCCCTAAACTAAGCCATGGGTCGCCTTGGCTCAGCACATTGAAGCCCTGGAAAGCCTGTACACTTAATACGGCAGTGTCAGATGCTACTACTGTTTCTCGAGTATTACTAGTATTACTGCTATTACTATTATTATTACTACTACTAGTATTATTATTGTGATCATTACTATTATTACTATTGCTATTAGTTATGTGTCTGCTTCTTGACAACCACTGTGATCTCAGTTTGCAACTTCCATGCGCACTGCGGGTGGAACCCTAAACCCTAAACCCTAAGCAGCAGCGAGAGCCTGGCCAAAGCAGCCTCTCATCTGCCAGCCCGAAGTAAACTTACTGGTCCCTAAGGGAGAGGGGGGAGTGGATCCTTATAATACCCTATTCAGCAGGGTTTAGGGTTTTAGGGTTTAGGTTTTTAGGGTTTAGGTTTTTGGGGCTTAGGGTTTAGGGTACTATATAATCCTCATATATAGCCCTATAATGGTCCCTATATTCACTCTCCCATTCCGAGTAAGTAAAGTAAGGACATTATTCAGGCGTTATGGCATCCCACACCTTAAACTTTCTGACCTGAGCCAAATCCCCTGAAACCCTGTACCCTACACCCTAAACCGGAAAGTCTAAACCCCCGAACCCTATATTCTAGGGTTTTCACCAACAAAACCTGTAATCTTACACCCTGAGCTACCCCCCCTGAACCATATACTCTACGCACAAACCCTGAACGCCAACCACGACAATCCCCATACGCATAGCTTCCCTAAATAAAAGGACCCGAGTATATACCACAAATTCTTATAGTCCTTACTATTGGGACCCTTAAAGAGGTACCTCTAATTCTAGGAATTACCCATATCCAGTCCCGTGCACGGAGGCCGCTGACGCTTCGGAGGAGGTCCGCCGGCGCATCGACGAGCGCGGCTCGAAGCGAGATGCGAACGGCGAACCGAAAAACTCATAGCGCAGGGCTTCTGGGTATGTTACAGTATTGCTATACTACTACACTACGATATTGCTATGCAACTATTCTACTATATTACTAGATTACTATATTACTAGGGCTTCTGGGGCTCTAGGGTTTAGGGTTAGCCGGAGGTCCACTACTCACTCTGATACAGCCGTATCATACTTATGGTGAACCCAGAATCTGGTTCAGGGTGTTGGGTGGCTTTAGGGCCTTTCGCCAAGGAGTAAATAGCATGTCCGCCATAGTACAGCATGTTCATCAAGAAGCTACGGTGCTGAAGCGTGTACTGCTATATTACTATACCACTATATTGCTATACTACTATACTGCTTTCATAGTATGTTACTATATTACTATACAAACACAACATTACATTACTGTTTTATGCCGGAATTGAGCTACAAGGCTGACGCTGCAACCCAGACAGGACAAACCGGGTACAGCATGGCAAGACTTCACATGACAGCCCCAAGATTTGCACATCAGACTCTGCTTTGTTGTGTTCTGGGTTTACGGTTTTAGGGTTTTAGAGTTTGAGAGTTTCAGGGTCTAAGGGTATTAGGGTTTAGGGAATCACCACCAAACAGAGTGAACTGCAAACGGGCATCACGAGTCCTCAGCCAATACCTTGAAACTTTGCACTCGGCGAGGACAGCTCCAAGATAGCATCCGTGGGCCACGATGGACATCTGCGCCGGGCCTGGGTGAAAGCTACTTGGAGATCGGTGCTTCTTTAGCCTCACTTCATTACTGGTTACTGGCTCTTAGCAGGGAATGTGGGAATAGAATAATATAAGGGTGATATACCCTTATTCCGCACTAAGAAACAGCAAGTTTCACAACTTTCAGAAAGTTGTACAGCCTTTCCAAGGCTTGGTGACGTTCATGGCTTGGGATCAAATAGTGGGCCAAGGAGGCAAATGCACCGCTCTTTTAGGCGCCATATTAGAACCCAGCCCAGTGTTTCTGGTGATGTTGGTTGACAAGCCGATGGTTGTAGGTTATATGCGCCTGCAGCTCATAGAGTTGCAACCGGATATTTTAGGAAGATCTCGGGGCTTCAGAGTGTGTTAAGACGCTTGGGATTCAAAAGCTTCTTCAGCAAGTGCAGGTCCATCTTGCTTTGAAAGTTGCACAGAACACCAGCATGTGTCACAAGCATCTTGTGAAGGTAGTGATTGTTTGCTGCTTCTAGGTAGACGGCTGCAGCAGACTTACTTGCGACTGGCAGCTTGGATATGGAGATGTCTTCACCGGGCCAGTGGACGTTCGAATGCACGAAGTGCTCACCTCTCTAACGCCATGAGAAGGTCCCAGCCATCACCAAGTGCCCTACGTAGACCTTGGATTAAAGAGATGCTTAGGCAACCTGAAAACCTACACCCCTCAACCCTAAGCACAAAGCCTGAGGCTTCAGCATGCCTCAGCCAAGGCACAAGACCCGCTCTTTCCTTGGGGCTCCAAGTCCATAAATATCATAATCCATTATCATCCCTATAACCCCTACATAATCCCATAATAATCCCAAGTCCATAAATATGGCCCACATTGAAATTGGGCCCAAAAGTCTATACATAATACCTACATGGAGCCAAGGCCTAAATCCTCGTTTCCATTTTCTTGTCCACTCCCCTCGCGAGTCCTATAATCCCGATATAATCCCTAGATAATCCTTATAGAATCCATGTAAGACCCCCAAATAACCGTAGGCCCTACACCCTAAAACCCTAAATCGTGGTTTCCATATAATCCCTATAACCCCTACATGATCCACAATAATCCCTGTGGTTTCCATGTTCCACTGCCAGCCCATCCGCCTGCAGACATCTCCGGTTCAAGCCTGGCTCAGATTGTCTTGTCACATGGCCAGCCTGTGCGAGCTAGGGCCCAAGCCTGTAAATCCGGTTAAGGTAATATTGGGGTAATATCGGGATAATATAGGGTAATATAGGGATAATGGAAAATAAATGGAACCTACCATCTATAGGGTTTGGGGTTTAGGGTGTGGGGTTCGGGGTTTAGAATTCAGGGCTTAGAGTTTGGGGTTTAGGATTTTGGGTTTGCGGTTTGGGATTTAGGGTTTGCGGGTTAGGGTTGAGGGTCTGTCTCCAACCACAGCCACCTGCAGTTTTATGGTTTACAACGGAGAAACAAATGGAAATGAATTCTGAAAATTGAATCGCAACTGGGATTATGTAGTATAGCTTATGAAGACAGTTTGATGGGCGATGCCTACTAACTAAGTGGGTGGTTCCTACGACCGCACCCTTCTGGGGGAGTTCCTATACTCGCCATTGTATCCGAAAAACCTACACACCCCCATAGAAACCTTTTAACCCCCCTTAAAGGGACCATAATGTTGGTGAGTCAAGAAGCTTCATATGTTACTTTGGCTAGTCCAGGCCCAGGTAACCTGCAGGGCTCGGAAGCCCCCGGATTGAGGGTTTAGGGTTTGGGGTTTAGGGTTTAGGGGTTTAGGGTTGAGGCTTGAGGGTTTAGGGTTGAGGGTTTAAGCTTCATGTTGGGATTGTAGGGATTTCCTTGAGCATGACGTAGGGCCTCTTTTTGGATTGCGCTACCTTGAAGCAGTCTTGTCTTCTGGGGGTTGCGCGAAGAGACTCCTTTCTTTCTAATAAACTCCTCTGCCTAAATAATGATGAAAACCTGGTAAAACAGAAGTGAAGATGCCCTGGAATTTTTTTTAACGAAAGAAGATCGAGGCGGTGATATGTGTATGTGCGTATATGTCAGAGGGTTCTACGAGAGACACCAGTATCATCGCTGGAGCGTTCCCAATTCATCCTCTGATATCCCTGCATATGCCCCAGAGCCCGTAGAACTTTAATTTTCCTGGAAGTGCTCAGAATCATGGTTTCAGGCTTCTACGGGAGGCTTCTTTGTGGGCTGATTTTGTCAGTGTGTACTAAGACCTGAGAACTCTACTCTTGAGCATTGTAATATCCAGGGTCTCGCATGTATGGGTACCATATGTTTTTCCGCTGATTTTATAGCATCGTACGGCGTGTACGGATGTTCTCAACATGTTTATGGAGGGTCCCACAGTTGGAGTCAACTGACCTCAGGGGATGGTAAGGCAATTCATAGTCGTGTGCCCAGCATCAAGCCCCCAGACCTTATGCCTGCACGACTAAACTAACTCAAGTCTGCATCCTGGCCTCAGGATAGCAGCAAGCCATTGTCTTGATGAAAGAGGCGTATATTGGCGTATATATACTGGCTTCCTGAAAATGACGTTTCTCTCATCCTGAAGGGACCCCTATCCTCCCTGACGAGTCCCTAAGTCCGGTGTGTGCACACTTGAGTACCCACATTTTGAGAAGCCCGTGCATTTGCCCTTGCAGATCAGAGGCCTCTACCTGGAGCACAGAACATGAAAAGTGGGTTATCACAAATAAGTTGGGGCCCAGAACGACAGGCTCATGGTTAAAGCCCTCAAAACGCCTGAAACCCGGTCTCGGCAATGCGTATGTTCAAGAACTCCAGCGTCAGACTTTACGTCAAACCTGCAAACTCATTACAACGCACGCCCCACTCATACTGCATACTTCTTGATGCATTCTTGTCACCACCCAGGTTGCCACGATGGAGGGAGGGCACACGATGAGGGCTGCGATGGAGGAGGAAAGGAACAAGATGAAGGCGGGTGATTCAATGACTTAGCGAGCACGGACTGGACATTGCTGATTATGCAATTATTCAAGACAAGACACCGATGGGCTGCTGATCAAGTTTAGGCTTTGTGTTTTTTGGGCCAGGCGTACATGTGTTCGAAAAAAATCTTTACGTGGCGCATGCCAGCTGTTCAGCTGTTCCTGCCTTTCAGCTTCAACCTCTGGATCGGTCGCCAGACTCCATTACTTGGGAGTAATGTCCCTATGTCTCCCCATATAACCTATATATATGAATAGAGATAGATATAGATATGTATGAGGGCATGTATATATGTATATATATTTCTACATAATACCTCCCTCTCTCTCTCTCTCTTTCTCTATCTCTCTCTCTCTCTCTCTCTCTCTTGAAAGGGACGTACAAACCACTAGATCTGTGACCAGAAACGTTGCTGGAACTGTGCTGCAGAACTGCCACCCTGGGAATCTGCTTTAAGAAGAAGTAGTAGCGCGAAGAGTATCAATGCTCATTTCTTGTCCTTGTATGTCCCCATATACCCACAACAAGGCGTCCTTTCTGTAGAGCGGTCCCTCTTTGACTACAACATGGACAGATTTTCTGCTGTTAACAAAGATGCTTAAACCCCAATGTGGTAGTTTTCCAAATAGGGGTACGCCAATATAGACCCAAACATACTATAGTCCTTATTAGAGGAAGCCCAGATAAATGGTACCCCTGATTATGGGAAACCGCAATGTCTCTTGCTCTGGCTCGGTGACCTCCACGCCTTGACCTAGCGCAGGGTATATTGATGCTGAGCATCCTGTAGACCCTTTGTATGCTAGAATACCGTGTGTACTGTAGTCTAAACTCCTTAACGGGGTTATATAGGGAATTATATAGGGGATTACTATGGGGGTTACTAGGGAGGATACTAGGAGTTTAGACTATAGCTTATATACTTGTACTCCAAGGGTCATGTAGGATTTTGTGAGTGTCAACCATGCAAAGAGTTGTCCCTACCTCTGAGCACCTCTGATGCTTGTCTCCCTTCCCAAGAATGTCCCTTTGAACCTTCAGGCGATCAAGCAGGAAAAGAGCGTGGTTGCGCTTCCTGTGGAAACTCCTGGGACCGCGGAGTGGCTGGGCTTAAAGGATTCAGAATCTAATCATGATATGTTCATCATTCATACAAGATGGTCAACATGGGAATTTCTGAAAAAGAGCCCAAGACCCAGAGAATCCCAGAGGAACCCCCATAATCCTCTTTGCAATCACTGTGTAGCCCTGAGCTCCTCAGGGGCCCCTAGTTTGAGAACCCTCCATTGCTTTGGGTTTAAGGTTTAGGGTTTAGGGTGAAAATTTCTTGGAAGGAGGCTTTGCAAAGCTTCCACGCCGCTTGATCCAAGGGCTTGTTGCTACGCTCTCATACGGCCATAGTCAGGGTCCGGTGCCCTTTTATTTAATTTTAGCCAGGGTACAACAAGTGGGACCGTGATTTGGCGCGTAGCCTCGCGTTCTGAACCCATGCAGTCTATTTCCGGCATTCATGTTGATAGTATACCTCCAGATATAGGCACCGGAAACCCTAGTTTCACTTACATTTGCCCTTCTTTTCCATGTGAACCCCCAATATTGGGATAGCATCCCTGAACCCTAAACCCTAGATGATATGGTAGCTTCGTTTTTCTTTCCCATCCCCATGTATACCCCTATAAGACTCCCTTGGCAGGGACCTACGGTCTCCGTTCGATCTTCCATTTTCTTGTCCATTCTGCACTAGGGAAGGTTTTGCCCAAACCCTAACTAAGCCCTCAACCCAGAGGCAGTTGTCATCAGATGTGCGCCAAGGTATGAAGAAGCCTTACGCGCAAATTTAGCAGCTGGGCAGCAACTCCTGCATCCCACACACATGTTGCGGATTATGTTGGAATAATGCTAGGGTCATTGAACGGTTTTTCAAAATTCTGCCTCGTAAGACAAGAGCATCTATTCGTTTATGGCTTTAGCTTGTTTTGCATCGTTCTCTATTTCTGCGGTGCGAAACATACTCTTGCCACAAGAACCTCTGCAATCATGACAGGTAGGAGTAAGAATCGCATCGGCAAGGCTACCTGGTGCCCAGTAGGGGATCCGCATAAAAGTTCCTACCCTTAGGATTCTCCCTTTACAGGATTAGATTGATAGGGATATTACCCCAATAATGGATAATCAAAGGGAAAAGAAATGGAAAATTAAATGGAAACTGGGGTTACATAGGGGCTATATATAGGGATCCAAGTATACAAATAATGCCTACATTGGGTCCTAAAGTCTACAATTGTTACCTACATTGGGCTACTTGGATCTCCATGGCGAAGTATGAGGCCAAAAAAACATCCCCATAATGCGCTACCCCCATCTCCTGCTCAGCACCAGAGAAAACCCAAACCCTACCCTCAAGACCCTAGAGCCTAGCAACCTAAGCCTAGAATCCTCAAAGAATAAATCACTGCAACCCTTAACCCCGTTGTATGCCCAGGAGCAATTGTACAAATGGCTGGGTGAGCAGGACCGAAGCCCAGTACTTTTGCAAGCTACGCGGTGGTGAGGGTTCAGGAGTTTAGGGTGTAGAAGGTTAAGGTCTAGGATTTGAAGTTTTGTTTTTCCCTCGGGATTCAGCGTTTAGGGGTTTTAGGGTCTAGAGTTTGAGGTTTGGGGTTGTGTAGGTTCTGTGCAAATGGATTCCGGCCCAAAGCTTTTTCTCCAGTTGAGTTTCCTCTTGTATGACAAGATGGCTTGGGTTGTAAGCAATGTCATGAAAAGCTTTTGGTTCAGGTTTTAGTGACACGTGATTTCGGGGAGTTTGGGCCACTGGGCCAGAGCCTGGTTCTTCTAACAACCAGTGTTCTATGTAACAGTATGTTATTCCATAATAGACTATAGTTAATATAGTATAATATGCTATAATAGATAATAATATAACCAACCAGTACGATTTTGTTCAGGACGTCAAGAGGCGCATTCTCCCAAGACCATATCCAACTTTTTTGGGCGCCCAAGAAACATTTTCCGAAAAAATACAACTAAGGGTGTTTTCCGAACAGCAGCTGCAAGTTGCCCGGCAGCCGTTACAGTCCAATCTCAAGGTAATGGCCCGCAGCATGGGCCTCACCGATGAAGGCTTGCAATCACCTAATGTCGGAAATGGGTGCGCTCTTGCAGCACTCGCGTCTGTGCATCAAGCTACTGACAATTCGGAACAAAATTTGGACGCGCCGCGCACGACGCGCGCGAAGGCTGCGAGCCCAATACCAGCAAACAGCTCAAGACATATGTTTCCCATTTCATGACGAGTAGCTTAATTACCGGTGGTTTGCAGGGTCATGATGCAAAGACAGAATCCCTGTTAGTTTTCGTGATGCAGGAAGGGTTCACTGTAGACTGTAGACGTACGAAGTACTCATCTTCCCTCCTCCTCCTCCTCCTCTTTTTCCTCCGCAAGGACTCCGTGGGCCGAAAGTCCTCAAGCACTTCAATCCATATCTTGCCCCAAACCATAAAGCCCCTACAGCCTTCACTCTACGTCCAAAGCCAAATCTCATAGAAATCTGAGGCATCAGAATAGTATTCTTTTCGACCCGACTAGCAAAATGTGAGCCACTCACAGCCTGATTATGCAAGCCCTTAAATGCTCATCCTCATACAAGACAAAACATTTCCTACCATGCCTGGTTGTCGTTCGGGGTAGACGATCCTACAAAGAAGCTTTTGCAAACTCTGACTACCCGACAGCCACGCCCTCACCCCGTGTGTACAAGCCCCCAGCAACGCCAATCCTTAAGCCTGCTTCCCTGACGCACAACAACCTTCAATCCCTCCCCGAATCAAAACCTGAAGGGTAGCCTGCCAACATGTTATCCCCTTTCTGGTTACCGCGCTGACTCTTGATTATGGTGAAAATGGCCACCCCAAAACAGGGACCATAGATTAGACAACCCCTGCTAACGAAGCTCTACGAAGCCCTGAATAAATCCAGTTTCCTCCACTTGTCATTCAGTCTCTTTTCTATTTGGCTCTCACCCATTGGTACTGATGCAGGGGGACAACCCTGAACCCGAAACAATGTAGGCAAGGACACACATCGCCAGTGTTGAAATAGATAATAACCTAAGGGTTCAAGAACCCAATAATCATATAATATATATCTTACAATAAGCAGTGCCAATTTTCCAAGTGACCACAAATTGGGTACATGAACTCTACACCCTAACTCTTATATCTCCCTACATAAGCCTTTAGGCCCTTGTAGAATCTTATATGTCCCCATATATCCCCATATGTCTCTATAACCCCTTCAAAAGCAGTGGGGCTTTGTGCCCCTCCCTGGCCAATGACCAAGCAAGGAGCTTCGAGAGCTCCAACACATAGCAGAGGCGGCTCACACTTTAGAGTTTAGGGTTTAGAGTTTAGGGTTTAGGGTTGGTCCTTTGAGGGTCTATAGGGATCTATGTATAGATATACATGGGGTTGTATAGGAGTATGTAGGGATCTATGTATAAAAATGATATATACATATGTACATGTATGTATGTATGTATGTATGTATATGTATGTGTATATGTATGTGTATATGTATGTGTATATGTATATGTATATGTATATGTATATGTATATGTATATGTATATGTATATGTA
>CAJNIZ010046734.1:7612-38125 GCA_905231905.1 Symbiodinium pilosum
GTCCCCCAAGCTCAACACCGAACACAACGAGCTTGCTTTGGAATTTGGGCAGCAGCAATGCACGAGGAACACCATACAAACAGCGTGGTCAAGACCCATAGCTGAGAATGATCTCAGCCTCCTCAGTGCATCTTGGAATGATGGTTGCAGTCCTGAACATTCCTGGCTTATTGCAACATTTCTGATGGTTTTCAGTCGATTGGCCAGCCGTTTTCAGCTTTTCTGAAGGCATCGCATGTGATTGCGCACATTGCATTCTGGAAAACCCGTTGTATGTTCGCTTGACTGTTTTCGCTGTCAGAATTTTGGATGCGCAGGGCAGACAATCTTTCCTTGAAAAGTTTGCGATGAAATGGGGATTGCAGAGGGCTGCTATCCATGCAACATGATAGTTGGCCAACAATTGTAACACCATCTCAAGTTTTGCTGGGACATGGGTGCTCTGTCTTGAGTGAACAGTTGTGATATCACCGCCCTAAGTTTTACTGGGATATGGGTGCTCTGTCACTTGTACAGTGTTTAAAGTACGTTTGACACAGGGAGGTAACATCATCCCAAGGCTTGCTGGGACGTGGATGCGCTGCCTCGGACTAGCTTAGACTGAAACCTGTATATTGCTGAAAGTTGCTGCTGCATTTCGGAGCGGGCAATTCTTTTGCTTGACTGCTGTTGAGATTTCGTATCGGGTAGTCTAATTTGTTTCTTAATTTTTCCTGAGGTAGATGTAGCTTGCTACAGCTTACAGCCGGGCCAAATGGCCTGTCTACGGGACCGCTAGGCTTCGGAGACGCTGCTGCGCACTCAACGTCAAAAAAGCTTCCGGTGCAAGATCCCATACAGTTGTGTGCACGAATAATTTGGTGGGACTGCGCAGCACCGATTGGCGGGCCTTTGTGTAGCCGACGCACACACAGCGGGGCAGGCACCGGTGCTGCCATCAATGCCAGCGGAACTGGGCATAATCGTGGTCGGCCAAATGCCCCCCCGAGTCTGCAACACTGTGGCGGACCGTTGGGAGTTTTGGCAGCCGTTGCGAGGCCTCGATGCCCTCAGCCGCACACAGCGCGGCCAACCACTCATTGTGGTCACGTGTCCCGTCATCCAAGCAGACACGGAAGGCATCTCAGGCGTCACGGCTGGAATTTGCTTGCGAACGGAGCTGGGCCAGGCACCCCAGATGCAGCCGGTTGCGCAAGCAAGGTGCCTGGCCGGGCAGCTGGGAGGGGCTTCGCCAAGGCAACAGCCGCGGCTTCATGGTGCATCATGGCACAATGAAGCCCGAAGGGGTCTTGCGCGGGGGCAGCCCCACTGGCGCTTCGCCGCAACCACAGCAGCAGCAGCAACAACAGGACAGGCCAACAGGCTGAAGGCGGAATTGTACGCGGCAGCAGCCCAAATGGCGCCAGCATGTTGCGACCGCAGGGACGTGTTGGGCACGGGGTTTCTGGGTAGCAAGAACAAAAGCACCAACGGCGCGGCGCCAGCGCGGCGCCAGCGCGTTGTGGCTTCGGTGGACTGGTTTTTTACCGGCCAGTCTCCGGTGTCGCAAGCGCGATTCTGATCTTGGGGCGCTACAAAGGGAGACTTGGGACTGACAGCGTGTGGAGAAAGGCGGGTGTGTAAAACAGGAAACATGTTCATATCAATTCGTATCCTTGGCATCGCTCTATAGGCGATGCCAAATATAATCACATCACATCATGCCATTACATTAGCTTTACAAAGGTTATGTTTTTTTTTTTGGTGGGGATATCCTGACGCCAGTCGAAGCTGCCCTTGCAGCCCTGATCACCAATGTAGTTTTGAAATGTTGTCCCGGCACCTCCGGAATTGCAGTGATAGACAAGATATCAAAGGTTGAGTCGAGTGTCTATACCTCGCCCAACTGTATTGCGATGCAGGGGCTGAATGCTGCTTGATGGAACAGAAAGCTTACTGCTGTTTTGTGGTGCGGGCATAAACACACATGTTTAAGATTTTTCTTGTTTTGAAAGGCAATCAGTTGTGTTGCGATGTGTTCCACGACACAGTGTTTCTATTGGGAGCAGTTGACTTTGGCAAAAACGTGTCGGCATCACCCAATCGTGGCCACAAACGGGGGTGTGGGTGTTTCAAAATATCAAACGCGAGCAAACATTGCTGCGCCGCAATGTTGTTTTTCAGGTCCGCCTGTGCAAGCGCTCGCAAGTGGGACGGTCGACGTAGATCCTGGTTACTGATGGTTCTTGGATTCATGCATGTCTGGACTGGAAGTTATTCTTTCTTTTGATACCATGGCATGAAATTTTGGCACCGTTTGTGCGCTTTCTGGGCTGGGTTTTTGCTGTGCTTTTTGATGCCGTCTGTGCTTTGCCAAGTCTTCAACGGTTTAGTGTTGGGCTGCGTGATGATGCGTGGCAGAAATTTCTATGTCTTGTCGAAAGCCCAGATTTTTTTACACGTCATATTCAACAAATAATCTACAAACCAAGTTTTTGAACACAACTCCTGTCACGCTCCTGTGCCTGCGCGGAAAGTTGTTTGGAGGAAGTTGGATTGGAGCATGGGGCTGATGTCAGTCACTACAATGACACCAGGCGGCCATGCATGAATCACGATCAAACGAAGTTGTTGCCTTGAACATTTGATGTTTCATCGTGTATATTTCCTGACGGTTGGCCAGGCCACAACAGCGAATGCAAGTGGAAGGGCCTTTGCCCAGCAGCACCTCAGATGCAAGAAGTGCTTGCTCACAGCAACAGTTCGCCGTTGTCACGATGTTCCGTTGCTCTTTGCCCAGCATGCTCAAACCCAAATCGCAAACCCTGCGCAATTCAGATAGAGTAGGTCACCAGAACATATTGGTGCTTCAGTCTTCCATTGGAGTTCAGCATGCCATGTGGGCCATAAGGTGGCCGATATCATGGGCTCGGCCGCTGCGTGTTTCCGTGGAAGGTGCACGGGCCGTGCCCGCCGTCTTGATGGGACAGCGCCTCCTCGTTGGACACTCTTTTCATGGTGTGGCGCTAATGCACGAAACTCGCAGGTGGATCGTGCAAGAGATAGAGAAGTTTCCGCAAACATCTTCACCAGCCGCTGCTGAAAAAGTCGCCCGCAGCATGACATCTGCGCAGCTGACTGGGGTTATCACGGGTTTCGCAGGCAATGGCTGGCCATCAGTCAGACTGTCTTTGGAAGCTGCGCAGCTTTCCCCGTTACAATCACGGGTTGTTCTTGTGGAACCACAACTGTCTGATGGGGCTTTATTGATGCGGGGTCAAAAGCTACAGCTGGAGGCTGTCCAGGATGATAACCAGACGCATTGGAAAGCAGTCGCAGTGCTTGCCGAAGTTGTCCAGAAAAGGAAGTGCATCCACCCGACAAGGGCCGCTGGCTTGTGCATGAATTGCCCACGCCGACGCAGTTCCAGAAGTACTCGGCAGCGCTAGTTTCAAGGTGGTTAAAATGCTTGCATGCGTGTGTTTGACGAACTTACATGTCTTGCGGAACACGGAGTTGTGTGTGGTGGCATTGCATGTCAGCAGTTTGAGCAGTTGCTAAAAACCCCGTGGCTCATATTCCCACGCAAGGTTGTGGCCAAAGTGCCTTGGAGAAGTTTGCACATCATGTGGCGGGCCATGGTGCTTCGTGGATTGCGCAGCTGCCATGAAGTCTTGGGGCTGACCCCGCAAGCATCCAAAGAGGAACTGAAGCTGCGGTACCATGAGTTGGCTCGCAGCCTGCATCCTGATGTGTGTCCTGGTGGAACAAAGCCTTTTGGCTGCAAGGTTTTCATTCCACCTGTTTGGCAGTTCTCTTGCTCACTTGCAGGTCCGAGAGTTTCACCGAGCTGGCCGAAGCCTATGAAGCCTGCTTACGCCTAGCCCCAACACGCAGTTCCAGTTCCAAGCAGAGTTCTTTCGGCTTCTCTTGGAGCCAAACGCCTTTCTCAAGGATGCGGCAATGGAAGCCAGCTCGCGGTCCAGCAAGTCCAAGCCCAGCAAGCCCAGTTACCCGATGGCGCGTCTGGACACCTGGCACAGCCAGCCCACAGACCAAGGGCTATCAGGGCCAGCCATGGAAATGGAGGATCAAGGGCCCTCTGACGATTTCCGCTCAGCGGAAAGCCAAAGGCTTCCTCAGAAGATGAGTCCTGTGAAGCATGCTCCAGCATAGTCTAACAATGTCTTAGTTTGATGACGGGCTTTTCCCGAGACGCGAGATATGAGCATATGAAAATGCTGCTTGGCTCCCAGCTTTAAGTTGCAAAGATTTTGCACATTGTGTTGACTTCCACCTGCCACCTTCACCAGTGCATTTGGATCAAGTAGGCCTGACGGGTGCTGGCTGCCAACCGCAGCTGAGCTGAGAACAGACCGTTGAACCTGATCAGGGTAATACCTGCGAAGGGATTTGGCCTGCTAGTTTCGAGATGTTCGCTCCTCGTGTTGCCTCAAGCGTGCGCCGCCTGGTGCAACCAGCACGGCTCAGCAACCCCCGTTGGAAGTCCGCATTGGTGTCGGCAACGCCTTCGGATCCAGCAGCTTATGTGGCCAACAAGCTGGCCATGTTTGACGCGATGCAGTTCACACCCATCCGTGAAAGCACAGTCAGCCGTGAGATGACCCAGCGCTACATGTCCGAAATGCTTGACTATGCCGAGACGGATGTTGTGATCGTTGGCGCTGGCTCAGCAGGGCTGTCATGTGCTTATGAGCTCACCAAGCACCCCAACATCAAGGTAGCCATCCTGGAGCAGAATGTTGCTCCCGGCGGTGGTTGTTGGCTGGGCGGACAGCTGATGAGCTCAATGGTTGTGCGCAAGCCAGCCGACGAGTTTTTGGATGAGTTGGAGGTTCCTTACGACGACCAGGGCGATTACGTCGTTGTCAAGCACGCGGCCCTTTTCATGTCATCCGTCCTGCGAAAGGCCCTACTGGCGCCCAACGTCAAGCTCTTCAACGCTGTAGCTGTGGAGGACCTACTGGTCCGGCAGGAAACAGAGGGCGTGGCAGTTCGTGGCGTCATCTACCTGATTTAGCGACGTGTGTTTACCATTTGCTGTTTGCAAATCTGTGGTTTTCCCGTGCGGGGCACCTCAGCTGCTCAGGTTGTCACGAACTGGTCATTGGTGACCCAGAACCATGACACGCAATCCTGTATGGACCCGCAGGCGAGCACATTCTTTATTTGCTTTTCTGCACCAAGAATTCGTGTCACACCGTTGTTGCATCTTGTGTTTGTTTTGATCTGTTGCAACTTGTAGTGTCTGGAGGTGATGGAGGCGAAGGTGGTGGTGACTGCCACGGGTCATGACGGCCCCATGGGTGCAAGCTCGGCCAAGCGCCTGGAGTCCCTGGGGGCGCTACCTGCTGGACTGCCAGGCATGGGTGCCCTGGACATGAACACTGCTGAGGTGCGGGCTCAAGTCCCAATGTGTGAGTGCTGCGCTAGGCCAATTGCTGTGGGACATCCCGCCTTTTCTTTTGCCAGGACTCCGTGGTACAGATGACTAGCGAGGTCGTGCCCGGCTTGATCTTCGCCGGCATGGAGGTGGCTGAAGCTCGTGGGTGCAATCGAATGGGGCCTACATTTGGTGCAATGCTGCTTTCGGGGCAAAAGGCTGCTAATCTGGCCATTCAGGCGTTGAAGCGCTCGGGAGCTTAACTCAGAGCCCTCGCTCTGGGTCTCAGAACGCGGGCTGAAAAATGCCATGCCAGCGTTTTTGGTAATTGACCTAACATCTATGAGGTCAGATTGAGTCTGAAATCCGATGCTGCTGTTCTCGGCTGTTCCACATTTTGAAGGCAGTGGCACCAGTTCCAACGGCTCCGTAGGCAAGGAAGTCGGCACCGCCTAAGCATAAGAAAAATGCTGCCTGCCTGCCTCCCTGCGCGCTGGCTGAGTCTGGGAGTTGAAGTCGCTTCTTCAAGATGCTTTCGATGAGCAGCTGAGGCCTGCGTAAAGAACAAGTGCTGAGCTTCGACAGCAACCGTTACGATCTTAGAGGCGGCAAGCTGGATGTGGGGAGAACAAAGCAGTTTCCACTCTTGGGGCTTTTGAAGCTTTACCTGCAGGCTTGGCCACCGGGCTCCTGGCAGAAGCGGGGCCGCTGCTGGGTTTCGGCTGCTTTGTTGGAAGTCCATCCCTGGAGCAATTCCAAGCTGAGGCAAGGGCAGAAATTGTGGCTGGGCTAGTGTTCAGATTTGGGCTCATGGCAGTTCTGGGTGAGGAGAAGGTCTTCAGCTCCTTCAAATACGAGAAGACCTGGCGACGTTGCTTGCTCGGATGCCCGGAGTTCCTGAGAACCTACGACCGGCTCGTCGAGGAAGTCATCGTTCCCCACCTAAGGCCGTGTTAATGTGGACGAGAGAATGATAATCCCAACATAATACAGGGGGGTCCGGGGTGTTGTTAGTGGGCGTGTAGCACTGCCCCTGTACCGGAGAGTAGCGTCAGATGCATGAAAGGATTGTGGATCCATGTGCAGTCATGAAGCATGGCTGATGCATGTGACGAGTGCGCGGCGGACCGGGAAGGTCTGGAAGAGGGAGGGCTCCGGGAAAGAAACTGGGCAGGACTTGCAAAATGACCAGAAACCTGAAGAGAAAGCCCGATGCACATCAAACTCAAGCTGTTGGTGTGGTTCGTCCCCTTACTTGTCCCTGGTATGGGCCCTTACTTAGATCTAACACCCCAGGCCTCCGGCCTCGGAGGATATACTGAGGCAAGCAGGGTTCTGCACTTCTGGATATAATACAGTACAAGGATTTACTGTTGTTGTGTGTCTTTTTTTGTTTTGAGGGTCTTGGACAGCTTCTCGGCTTCCTGGCTTCGTCCCATTTTAGCTGGTTTTCTGCTTCTCATTTTTTTGGCCTCCTGGCTTCTTGGCATTCCTTAAAGCTCCTGGCCTTATACTCAAGGCTTCTCAAACTTGCAATCTTCATTCTGAATTTTTTGGCTGCCGCCATGTAATTATTCTTACAACTACGCCATGATAACGACCGATCATCTTTATCATCATGACCATTGCCATTTGTATCGCAATGCTGTTATTATTCCTGTTGCCTTCGTGCTGCTGTTGCTGTTGCCGTGCCATTGATGTCGGTCTAAGCTCTCATCATATTAGATCATATTAGCATCAGTTTTGGTATTACAATCAGTACTTAGCATCAGTATTCGTATGCGTACTTGCGTGTTACCATCATTCTTTTCGGCTCTGTACTTCCGAGGAACATCAAGACAATGCTTTGCAAATCAGACCGACTTGCATCATCAATTGCATGTTCTTGTCTTCATGCATGTTATGTAAGTGCAAGGGGGGAGGCCCCCCCAAACCCCTCCCCGGCAGTTGTTGACACATATGCAATACTTGGCCACACAGTATTCATTCAGAACTTATTTGTTCTCATCATCATGCATGTTTTGCAAGTATTAGAATGCTGTCGTTTTTCTGCTACTACCACTTATATCGCTATAATTTATTGAGCTCTTGCAGGGAGCGTCCTCAGATTGAGCTCTCGCTTGGAGTTTGCTCAACTCGTGAAATCCAATTTTTTGCATGGAGCTTGCCCAAACTCCGACTCCAAATTGAGCTCTCACATAAAGCTTTCCCACCTTGGAGCTTTCGCGTGGAACATCCGCAGATTTCAGCGCAAAATGGAGCTTCTTCACATCTTGACACTAATCGGAGCTCCCGCAGAGAGCGTCCTCAAACTTCGGCATTGAGCTCGCGTTTGGGGTGTCCTCACATTTTGTTCTACAGAATTCCTAGCGGCGCCTGGCAATACATCAAAAGCCAACAGAACAATCACGCCTAAATTAGTGTTGCATCATAGCACAACCATGCTGATGTCATGAGAGTTCCAAGCACTCGTGCCTGAACTGGGCGTGCTTTGCAGGGGAAAGCTGGGCGAGGAGGAGCAAGTTGCTTTCCATTGTCAGCATCCCCCCACGCTTCGGCTGCAGCCAGGGCGTAGCAGGCGCGCTGGGCAGATGCTCGCACCAACCCTGAGCTTCCGCAACTTTTGCATCTGAAGATGTTGACTTCTGTTGCAGGATTCCAGTTAATAGTTCAGAGAAATCAAGAAGCACTTGCATGATTTGCATCCGTGGCTAGGCAGGCGCGACAGCTGCACGCGGATGAGAAGTATGGCCACCAGCCGGGCGAGGTGAATTTCTGGATGCCTTTGACGGAGTATAGCCTCACCAGGAGAATGCGCTGGGAGCGTCATGCAGCCTGACCTTAAAAACGACCTTATGATTTTGATAGGACCACCCTTTGGATCGAGTCTTCGCCACAACAGGGCGATTTCCATCCCATGGAAATCAGACCAGGCGAGATCGCAAGGGACCCAGTGCAGGAGCTGTTGTTCTGCCGCAGCTTGTGCCACCGCCACGGCCACCGCCGCTTGTGCCAACTTCCATGGCACCACCACCCGGATGCCTATCAAAAAAACACTTTTCGTGAAGCAAAAACTGATTGAGGTCGCGGCATGGTGCCTGAACCGCGTAGCAGACAATCACACTCAGACACTCAGACAGCCAGACAGCCAGACAGTCAGACACTCAGACAGTCAGACACTCATTTGTAGGCGCAAAACTCAGAAAGTCATTTGTAGGTCTTTTGACATCTGACTGTCTGCCTTTTCGTGTCTTACTGTCTGCCCCAGGGTCTGACTGTCTGACTTTTGCGTCTGACTGTCTGCTTTTCATTCCGGGACTCAAATGCACGCTCTCTCAACTGATCTTTTCCGGATCAAAAAAAACTTTTCCGGATCAACAAAAACTTTCCGCTTGACGTATGAACAGAACAGGCAAGAGTGCGGGAAGGAAAGAAGGAAGGCAGATCACAAAACAATTCTTTCCGGATCAAAAAAGCTTTCCGCTTGAAATATAGACACAGAAAGCCAGAGGGTGGGAAGGAAGCAAGGAAGGAGCGCAGGCAGGAAGGAAGGAAGGAAGGAAGGAAGGAGGGGAAGACGGAGGGGGAGGACGAGGGAACGAAGGAACGAAGGAACGGAGGAAGGAAGCAAGGAAGTAGGGAGGAAGGGAAGGAAGGAAAGACGGGTTAGGATTTCCCAAGCAGGATGCCTTTACGGACCTTAAAGATACATGGAGGGCTACAATGGGCAGTATTGAGAGTCCTGCGATTGTTGCCAGAAACTCCAACATGTTGTCCTCGAAGCCAGCATGGTGTCAATCGATAGCCAATCGATCGTGGACACGGGCACTACTTCGCAGCTCAGGCATCTTAGAGTCCTAGCTGATCAAGTGTAACAAGCTGGAACATCAAATGGAAGCAGGCCTACATCGGGTTTAGCGTGGGTAGCTCTTAATGTTTCGTTGATTACTCTAGATGCCCTATGCGCTCTATACGGCCATAGAAATCTTCAGGCAGCGACGATTGATCCCTTCTTGACTCCTGCAAAATCCCGAGAGATCTCTAGGCGGCCGCAAACCTCCCCTGCAGGGACCTACTAGGACCACGGGCGCTCGTGAAATATCCCTTGAGGCCATCCATGATTGCAAGAAATGACAAGGATCAGGTGGTCACCATGTTGGCAGTAATGGCTGTGTTTGCACTAGGGGGCTGTTCCGCTTATTTCGCTTGCAAATGGGGGTTCTAAAGCGACGACAGTTATACGAGCATCGTGACTCCGACCCCCACGATTCGTGTGACTGCCAGCACTTCAAGTTCCAGGAGGATCCGAGGGTTAAAAAGCGACAGCAGTTACGAGGATTGCGACCCGGACCCCTGCAATCCCTGACTGTTGACATTTTAGAAATCCGAGACATTCAGACGTTCTGAGATCACCCTTCCACGGTCCTGGCTTTTTTCCCTAACTATTAGGTGAAAATTCAGCCAGTGGTAAGTGCAGGGCCATTGCGGGTTGTAGCCTTTCTTGGGACGTCACCACGGAGGGGGGGGGGGCGGGGCGGCGATGCTGAATGATGCTGGCCGAACAAAGATATCAAACATGTTTTTTCAAGAATCATTTTTTCTATTTCCTTTATTTTACGCGAATCTATGCGGGGTTCATTCTTCTAATATGTGAATCTGATTATGGATTTCCTTTCCAGAAATAGATTTTCGATATCTTTCTTTTAGTAGAAATTACAGGCAGCCGCCCAGCACCGGGGTAACCACCCGGCACCGGGGTAACCAGAGCGAGGTGGCTCACCAGACTTATGACCCTAGGAAAAAAGCCAGGTGCTCCCTGGCTTTTTTTCCTAAGGACTTTTGGGTCCTCTGGGACCTAGGGACCTCTGGGAAAAAAGCCGGCTTTTCTCCCTACCATAGGCCTTTGTGACCATGGAAGGGGGGTTTCTGAAGGGGTAAAAGCGACGACAGTTGGGAGGATAACGATCTAAACCCCCACGATCCTTGTGAGGGTTCCTAGTTTCACTAACAAGTTTTTTTGATTTTTTTTTGATGGCCGGGGCAATCCAAAAGGGAAGACAGTTCCGCATTTTCCCACCATAAAGTTTTTTCGATCGAGAACAAGTTTGTCTTGATACTCAACAAGTTTTTTTGATCTTCAGCAACAAGTTTTTGTTGATGGCACTACTACCCGCTCACATTAGAACTTTCACTGTCATAGTTGCCATTGCTGTTAAGGGAATTTTCCCCTTGCTTGGCCAGTGGTCTGTTGACCTAGATTTTTGGGACACCGGGAGTTCCCACTGAGAGTATCCTGCAGTGCTGCAGGAGATAATTCAGAAGGCAGAGGATTCTTCATTCGGAATGGTTCTTTTTCAAACAAATTTTCAGAGGATTAGCTCTTGGGATGGCGCTGGTCAGGCAGAATTCCCGGCACAATCGGAGTTCTCCGGGAGCTTTTTTGATCCTCCTTGGAACAAATTCTCGTTACTTGGGAGTTCTGATGTGGCTCTCAGGCAATGTTTCACGGAACCCTTGTTCGGCATCTCGTGCCGCCGAATCGGACGGCACACACGCGCGTCTCCATGGACTTTCGCATCGGGATTGGACAGTACTACGACCCTGACTGGCGCTAAGAGCTCAGTGGTTGGCCTGCATCGACAATGTGGTGCACGGTCAGTTGAAGTCATGTATGTCAAGGTTACTTCGCAGCGATGGTAGTCACAAACAACAAAGATAACACCATTCCTGTCACGTTGCTCAGGCATGCCCGGACTGCGGCACTACCACCCTCGGCGGATACTCATGATGTAGAGTCTCAAGAAGGCCGCTGAAGCCCCAACTTGGAAGTGCTTTGAAGACATCTCCGTGCAGGTGCACCATCGAGCAGACATTTCCCAGGCAGCTTGTCCGCTGCGTTGCCAGACGCAGCTTTTCCTCCTTACCCAGGTGGCTGCATGCAGAGAAGATGCATGCTAACACGTGCAAGGCCCGGGTTTGCTGATTGAGGAAGCTTCCGGAGTTGCTGCTCGCCTCTTGCAGGTTGCTGTCGGATACGTGGACTGATTGTTCTTGTTGCAGCATCAACTGGTCATCAGGGAAGTTGCACATGCGGACAGTTCTAAAAACAAGAAATATACACGTAGACGAACAGAGAAAGGGAGTCTCATTACTTGGAGTTGCTTCGTACTTTGTAGGACTGCCAGGGCATGGCTCGCTCTCCCGAGCCAGAGCCATTTAAGCATGTTATCTCACTCGGATGTCGCTGTTCACAGTCTTCCGTCTACAAGGCGATGGGGGCACGCCGTTACGCGTGCCCATTTGACTGGATCTTCAGCTCTGCAGCCATGGTGGCCCATTGCCTGCAAGATGATTTTCATTTATTCATGGACAAGAGCCAATATTTCCTAAACAGCACGGTGTTCGATGCGATCGGCCTGAAACCGGGATCGGCGCCACGTGAGCGCAAGCTCATCGGCCATAGCACTTACTCGACAATGATGGCTGGGGTAGGTCGGGGCACGATCTTCAATCATCGTGATCCTTTACATGCTGACTCGGACTATCAGTACCTCCAACGCTGCGTGGAGCGCTTCAGGAGGACGCTGGCTTCCACGGACCGGAAGCTCTTCGTTATTCTCAACTTGAATCCTCAGCTTTGGGTTGAGCCTGACTTTATGCAATTGTTTGAGGAGCTTGCGCAGCGCACATCCAACTTCATGCTTATGGTTTTGGACTGCAGCAGCAAAAATCTTGGCCCCAGCGTGGCGCAGCTGCCCGCAGAGGACTGACTGTTGAAAGAGCTTCCATAGATGGCATCAGGTAGCTTGGGAACAAGACTGGGCTGTAGATGGGGTCTGCAGGGTGGCAACGTTGTCTAGTTCGGTCTTCCCTCCCCTTAACGAGGAGTTGTTTCGGCAATGCCGTGCAGGGGGACGCGAATTCCTGATGTACAGGCTCCCCTGTGTTGGGGACAACACAGGTTCATACTTCCGGGAAGAGGTTGACGCGCAGCGCGTGCGTGGCTTGCTTCTGGACCAGTATCGCTTCGACCTCGCACCAGACCCCCTGCAGTTGGATGCAGCGCCGTCATCCTTCGCTGGCTATGTCCACACCGGCGAGCCTATCGAGCATTCTGCCGTGAGAGCTGCGAGTGCTGCCAGTGCTGCGAGTGCAGGCGTGACTGTTGCTCGCTCCCGGTGGAAAGGCAAGGAAGCCCAGCAGATCACACAGCAAGTGCTGCAACAGGCGACTGAAGGCTCTGAAAGGCCAGTTCGTCGCTGGGCTCGTGCTCTCCAGGTTTGAGAGACATCTCGGACATGGCTTCGTATGTACAGGAAGCCAAGTGCCAACTGTTCCGTCAGCTTGAGAAAGTCATGAAAATCCAACCTTGGTGCCTTGCATGCCATTTTGTCTGAGCAACTCTGCCGATGGCATGCCAGATGCTTCTGTCTGCTTGTCAAATCATCCACAACGGTCCGAGGAGTACTTCAGAACGGGCATAAGGCCAGCCAATGCCTTCTTTGCTCCATATTGCTCTGGAGATATATAGGCGCGATTTTGCCTTGTTTGTGTGGCTCAAGCACGACTTTTTGAATGCTCCGTTGGCGTCAGCCGGGCAATTGCAGGCCTCTTGTCTCCTAGAATTGAATGTCGATCACAACATAGTTCAATGTAGGCAGATGCCCTTGCAGTGTCACGCTATATGAACTTTAGATGAACTCAGTTTCTGTTTGGGCCCCATGCCTGAAAGAATCCCTATAAAATCCCGATATACCCACACATGATCCTGATGCAATCCTCATAAGTCATACAAACAAAGATGAACCAATCAATATGCCGCGCCTATAAGAAAATAGTCGCATATGAGCAACCGTCAAAATTACCCATCACTAGATCATGTCTTGAGTGGACATGATGCAGCCAGCCGAGCTGATGGAGAGGTGTTAAGTGCTCATTCCTTTCCCAAAGCCGAAAGTGCTGCAAAACGTAAGGAAGACAACTCAATGCGATATCCCCAAGCCCATGTCCACTAGCCAGCTGTAGAATTTTGACCGTGCATCCATAGATGTACAGTCCTTTTTTATATGTATGTATGTATGTATGTATGTGTGTATATACATATATACACACACACTCCGTGTTGTGGTCAGGCGGTCCCATGGCTTCGCTTCACGCTGCGATCTCGGATCTCGGAGGGATGTAGATTCAGATGGCTCTTTCGCTAGGATTGATCTCAGGTCCCACGGATTCCAGTGAGGACTCGCACCAAGAATTGTGTTGATGTGAGGTTGCCCATGTCGTCAATTCGAGACAGGAGCTGCTATGATCAGCTTGGAGTTCACCGCCCGGCCCGCAGAAAGGAAGCGAGGGATGCACGCAGTTGGTTCAGAGGGTGAGTCAGTGAGTCTTCATGGCGCCGCTGTGGCGCACTGTGGCTCTCAGCTTTGCTACGTAGACCACTACAAGTACGTAGCTGAGCTCGAATGGTGGTAGTCGGCGACAACTATGGGCCACTGAGAGCCCCCGAGCTCCGTTGGCTGTGCAACCAGCGTGGCCTGAGCCCCTATGGCCTCAAGCGTGGGCTTGTTGCTAGGCTCGATGAACAAGACCAGCAGGGTATTGAAAGCTCCTCAGAGTGTTACGCTTGTGGCCTGGAGCCTTTTCGAGAGCTGGAAGAGCTAGCTGCGAAGTATGCAAGTGAAAGACAGGCAAGTTCTGGCCCACGCTCAGCTGCCACCGCAAAGACAGCAGCGAAAGCAAAGGAGCCGCCACAGACAAAGGCATCTGTTGAGCCGAAGCCGCTGCCAGTGGGGCCCATGGCTTCGCCTATCGCGCCCGCGCAGGCAAAGATGCCCCCGCTTGCCAAGCAAGGCCTCACGGACGAAGAGCGCCGGCTCAGAAGCATGTTGGAGTTCTTTGCCTGCGCGGATACGCAGAGCACGAAGAGCACGGGGAAAGATATGCTCTTTGCCCTGAAGTACAAGGACTTTGTCAAGACCGTCTTTGACTTTCTGCAGTCTGATAGTGCGGCACCATCCTCGGGCTTGGAGCCCATGGCCTCCACCGCGATGGCAACAGCCGCTGCGGCAGCAGCGGCGATGACCGATGCACTTCTTCGCGGCACCAACCCCCAAGATGCCGCTCCGAACACGGAGATCAACACTGCTGAGCTCAACGAGACCAGGTCCTCCAATATGCTGCAACAGGTCAAGGAAATGCTCGAGGCCCACCTGCAGGCTCCAGGGGTCAATCGCATGCGAGCGTGCTAGTAGTCTCGCAAAACGTCTGAAGTTCAACATTCCCAACGTCAGCAGTTTCCCTTGCCTAGTTTCTTGTTACCCCCAAGACTATCATAGTGAGGAAGCTCAGCATCCAATAACCCAATGCCCCAAATATGTGATCCACTTTTCATGAAGCACGAGCAATTTCGAGGATGTGCGAATGTTGAATGGCATGTGAGCGACAGGCAAAATGCTACACTTCAGTCAGTAGTCTTCGGGCGATCTCGTGCCAACACCCTGTAAAACGAAGGGGTGACCCAAAACGAAGGCCCCAAGACTTGAACAACAACACTGCAACACAAGGGGGGTAACCAAAAATCAAGGGTCTAATTTGGAGTTAAGATCTCACTTTTTGGATTTTGCCAATAGCTAAGGTTCTGATTGTCATATCGCTAGGCTAATTAGCACTACTCGAGGGCTTGTCGGCTGGCAAGGACGTCGTTTAGCCCAGTATTTGAAGCTGGAACGAATTTAAATCAGCAAATTTTGAAATGTCGCATCACCACAGACTTTTTTGGCAGCTAGTCTACAGACATGGGTCACTGTCCACCTTTGTGTTCTTGGTTGTTTAGCATGCTGCTTTCTGCATAGCTAGCCCGTAGCCAAAACGATGGAAACGCAACATGACAAACGATTTCTGTACAACAGGATGGTTGGTTGGGTAGGCTCTGGTGCAGGAATATTGATGGAGCCGTGTGCGCAGCATACCGGAGCAGTCATACTCTGAATTTCTCCCGCCCCACTTAACAGCCTGGGGCAACAGTAACAGCCAAGACCACAAGCATCCAACACACAAAAGATGCGAACCAAAAACATCAAGATTTGGCAGCTAATCTGGAGGCCAGGTTGCTAGCCCATCCATCCCTCCCTCTATCCCTCCCTCCCTCCATCCATCCATCCGTCCATCCATCCAATCCATCCATCAATGGACAATGACTGCACACGATTTTGTTTTAAGCCTTGTTTGGAAACACTGGGTGTAGTAGGCCTCATGGCTCGCAGTCAATAGACATTGTCCACCACACAAAAATGCTTAGTTGCCTAGACAGTAGTTGTTCAGATCCCAGAGGTTTGCCACCTACAGACACGGCATGATGTGCTCTTCGCAGAGTTGGATGCCATGACGAAAGCTGTGACGGCAAAGGCAGATGAGATCAAAGAAGTTCAGGCGAGCTTAGATGCTTTTATGCAAAAGGAGGCCCAGCAGCGCCAGGGTTTGGTGGAGCGGACGCAGCTCCAACTCAGTGCCTGGCTTGACAAGATCAACACCCAGGAATGAGGATGACTATGGTGTGACTCGCCAAAAGCCCTTGTGTGTGCGGTTCCAAAATGTACTCTTTCGTGGCTTGCTTGCCTTGCGGGCTCGTGCTGTCGCAGAGCTCCATCAAAGGTCATGCAAGCGGGTTCTGTTGGCTGTTTGGCCCAGGTGGTGCAACTGAAAGTCAGATTCGGCGCGCCTACCGGATGCAGGCGCGCCGAGCCAACACACATGAGCTCTCGCCAGCTACCAGCATAAGCGCCCACATTTTTTTAGCTGGTCTGCCAGAGCTGGCAGAACTTTCTCGCGCAATGTGTAGCCGGATATGCCCTCCAGTTGGCAGGCTTTGCGTTGGCATCCAGACAAGTGCAATGCCCCGGATGCGGCTGAACAGTTTCGAAAGGTGACAGAGGCCCGTGGCCAGGACCCCAGCTGCTGCGTCGAAGTGAAATTGTATGGCTTCAGGCATTCAAGATCCTCAGCTCCGAAGCAGGCCGCCGAGGCCACGATGCGCAGCTGGATGTCGGAGCCTTGGCATAGCTTGGCTGTCTGGAAGCCGATTCTTGCCTTAAAAGCAGCCGCAGCTTTGCAGGCGCAACTTCAAGCAAGTTCCAGAGCGCCAGCCCAAGCTGGAAGCAAGCCGCAGAACTTCCAACAAACAACTGCCTGATCCTGAGTTTTGGTCATTCTCTGCATGATTCCTCCAGGGTGGCCTTCCTAGGTGCAGGAAAGCATTGCGAGCTTCCGGCAGTTGCTGCACAATCTGGAGACAGCAAAGCAGATGCCGTCGGTGCCGGAGCTGAAAATCTTGCTGTGCGCTCAGCGCACATGGCAGAATGCAGGGCTTAGGCCAGGCTTAGGCGTGCGCGGATATCTGCAGCATGATGCCAGGTCGGCAAGGTCCGGGATCCCGTGGCCCTCGGAGGATGGTTTGGAAGGTGTAGTCCTCCTGAAGAGGCTCCTGAAAGAAAGCGAAGGCCAATCATGAGCTGCGCTGTCGAAGTTGCACGAGTGAAAAACGCGCCTGCAGATGAGCTTGACCGCCGCGTCCGCAACCAGGCCCCGTGGAGCCTTTGGTCCTGACGTCATACGGGATACGGGATAGGTAAATCGCATTGCTTGCAGGACTGGCCAAAGCTCCAGAAAGCAGACCTTGTGGCGTGGTGGCGGCCTCTGAGTTTTTCATTTGCGAACCATGTGGACTGGTATCATGCAGCAGGTTGGAGGCTCGAGGCGACACCTTGAGATTTGTGCTGGATGATGATGCCGTTGACAAGGCAGGGCTTGGGCATCTAATGAATCCAAGTGCCCCAGAGCAGCAGCATCAATTGTATTGAATTGGACCAGAACATGGCATTTGCCGGAAACACGTCATGCCGGCATGTCGAGAGCATTTTTGCCAATGCTCCATTGGCAGAAGCGGCTCATCCAGCTGGTGCCCCGCTCTCAGGGGGTCAGTCGACTCCTTGTGTGATGTCCTTGTTGACATGTTTGGTGAAAGTCAATTGCTGGGCAAGCTTGTAGATTCTAGATGTGATTTGTGATGCGGCGTGGTATCTGAGTTCTGGCCATTTGGGACGTGAGCAGTACCCAAGAGCTGGATCTTCACCACCGCAGGGAGCCTGGAGGGTTCTCATGGTGCACGGCTTCACGCTGACTCATGCTTGGGAGTTTGAGGCCTCGTCCAAGCCAGATGCTGAGCGGGTGCTGGTTAGCAAGTCATGCTGCATACCTTGCAAAAGCGAGGTCCTCAAGCGTCCAGCAGTCCAGCAGCTGCAAGCAGAGTGCCTTCACCGCCAACGGCGCCAGCACCCGCACCCCATTGCAAGCCTCCCAATTCCAGCTGCCCCGTCGGAGCCCAAGATCAGAGAGCTTCACGGCCAAATTGTTTTTTCTTTCTTCTCCAGGCACGTGGTGCTCGCAAGGATCGGAAAAAAGGCAGCTTCTCCTGGACAGCCTTTTGGCTCGGTGCCAGGCCGTGCCGGCGACATCCCTTTGTCATCAGACATTTTTGTGATGGTCAGGCCGGAGGCACAGGCAGGGCCCAAGGCAAAACCGAATGCAAAGCCAAAGGCCAAACCGAAGAAGGTCAAGGCTCCCAAGTGCGAGGCAGGCGTGCGGCACAGGATATCTTCTCGTGCTCCTCATGTGTACAAGCCGTTGAAAACGCAGAGTCAGGAAGCTTTGTGGTAGAGCACTTCTTGCGAACTTTGTTGGTGAAAACTCTTAACGCTTCGCAGCTTGCAAGCTCATGCTTCGCATGCTTCGCAGGCGAAGCCCACAAAGCCAAAGCGGGAACCCAAAAAGCGGAGCCGGCCAGCATGGTGCAGGGCTCAGGCTTTTGGTTTCTGAGACTTCTCCGTGGCTTTTTTGAAGCAGGTGTGAGGCGCAGGACGACGTGAAGCCGCAGAGTACCGAGCCAACTGAGCCGGAGGTATCCAAAGCCGCCAATGGGGTTATCAAGCCAGAGCCGCCTCCTTAGAGCAGAGTCCCTGTTCAGCTGCTGCTGTACATGTTTCGGGTCCAATAGTCTTCCACATGGATGAAGTGGAGCCATCGGTGCTGAAAGGCTTCCAGTGGTTTCCTCGAGCTCATCAAGCGCGAGCTCGTCAGAGCCTGGATCTCTGTGCGGCTTGCTCATAGAGTCGCAACTAGCAGGGACTAGCAGAGACTGGCAGCGGTTAGCAGTGAGTGCAAGCATAACACGCCAATTAGAAGAATGGTCCACGCTGTTGTTCGCGGCATTTGAAGAGACATGCATCAAGTGCAACAATAGCAACCGTGGCATGTAAGACTTGCAATAGGCACGCTTTTGGTTACGTCAAGCGGGATAATGAATAAAAGAACTATTGTAAGGGATTCTGACTGAGAGCATTATAGGGATCACCTCCTCCCCACCACAGCCATTTCCTTGGCAGGTCCAGTTCAACCACATCAAGCTCAGAGAGCTCTGAGGCTAGAGAAGCATCTATTTCTGTTGCGCTTCAATTCTTGCTATCACCTTTTCCTTATCTGCTATGTGAACATCCCCTGCACAAGGTGGAAATGGAGCCGCCAAAGAAAAAGATCACAAGGAAGCCCCGAGCCCCGAGAGCCCGGGCACGTGCGCGGCTCAGTTGCGAGGACCACCTCGGCCAAGAGACGGATTTCTTTTGCAGTCAGCGAAATGCGCACACCCGGCCGAAGGATCGCGCTGCGGGGCAAACGAGGCAAGTGCGCTGACGGGGGACCGGGCGAAGCTTGAGGAGCGCAGGAGCTGCCATTTCAAGTCTCAGGGAACTCGTGCTGAAACAGGAGCTTCGCGCCGCGCTTGAGGTGACATTCCAGCTGCAGATGCATTTGAACAAGTAGTTCCCTCGGGAAATGTGTCAGGCATTGCGTGAAGCGCAGAGGGAGGCCGAGTACCCCAAGGCGGAAACTTCGCCACGTTGTGTAACCGCCCTCCGCCGGCCAATGCTCCAAACACTCACGCAGGCGTTGCCGGTCCTTCGAGAACTGAAAGCCCTCGATGAGCAGGGAAGGCTTGGCAATCACTGGGAAGCACTGCAGCATGATTATTTGCAGCAGCGGGCTCAAGCTAGAAGTCGAAAACACAAGCATAAGGGCTTGCAGATAACTCGTGACTCCTCTTTTCAGCAACGAGGACGAAGCACAACTGCCTGAGCCGCTGGCAAGCAGGCAATGGCCGCTCGGCCACTGGCAGGCGGCCACAAAAGCACTGCCTTGGGCTTGCAATGATGCCCATGTCCCTCTCAATTCAGCCCACGTCAGCTCTAGTCACATACTTTCCCGCGTGCCATAGTGGGGAGGATACTTGGGAAAGACAGCGCGGGAAGGGATTGTTACAATGGCAAGCGTTAAGCTCGCAGCTGCATGCAGCTGCCGGATGACGACGGCTTCTACTCTTTCGTGATGGAATACTGCGTGAGGGGCTGCGGAGCGCCCAAGAGCGGGCATGCGCTGAATGCAGGACGTTATTCCTTAGGATGACATAGGCCAGTTGTGGTCAGCAAGGATGACGATGGCAACAAAAAGACGAGTTTCTAGAGCTGCAGCCATGAAGCAAAAGCAAGAAGCTTGCTTTTGCTTCTGCTCGGAAGGAGTCTGACAAGGACGTGTTCTGCAGCAGCATGTTCCGGAACAGCACCGGGCAGTGAAAAAAGTGTCTGCATCTTTGCATGTTTACTTGTCAGCGAAGCAGTATTTCTGAACAGAAGTAGAATGGGCCTCATCTAATGTTCCTCATGTTTGAGGGAGCCTGCGGATGTGTCAGGATCACCTGGAAGCTTCTGCAGCAGAGCAGGTTCGAAAACGCCCTGCGGAAATGCTGATTTCCTTGCACTTCAGTGAGGCTCTTCTCCGAATTGAACAGGGTGTTTTGGCGCCAGCAGGCATGGATGTAAAGATGCTAGAAAGGGAAGCCCCTCTGCATCCTGTTCAGGTGCACGGTCCAAGTTTTGGGCTGGCTGGGTCCTTGCTGGCCCAGCCACAATCTCGGTCCATGCTTGGCAAGTGATGTGAACTTGAGGTTGAGCCTCGATACCGAGGTGGGTTCGACGTCGCGAAGAGGCACTGAAGAAAGGCTGATGGCTTGGACGGTACCGCGAGGCTGAGGCTGCTACAGATCTGATTGAAATTCGCTTCCGCAGGGCTCTCGAAGAGAGCTGTGCCTGAGCATGTTATCTCGTTTGCATGGCAAGGAGAATGTCCCTGACAGGTTGTGGGCATTCGTTACAATCAAGCCAAGGTGCTGCTGAAGTTGCGACTTGTAAGTATGCAAGATGGATGTAAATCGCAACTGGCTGTGGAGTCCAAGCATGACATGCACTCTGCGGAGTGCCCTGATTGAGAAGCACAGTCGAAAGGGGCGACGCCAAGCAAAAGAACGTTCCTGCAAACTGCAGCGCTGCAGCCTGCCACAGCGCCTTCCAAGTCTCTCAGTTATCTCGGTTCATGGGCTTGTATTCGGACATCTGATCCCCAGGTGGTCGGAACTGACCTCGTCAATGGCATGCAAAGCTCGGAGCACGAGTGAATCGGCAATGTTCCAGGCAGACCCTTCCAGAAGGGCTGGATGTTTTGCACGTCCAGCGGGGAAATGTGTGGATTGCAGCTATGAGTTCTCGAAAAGCTGCCAGCTTTTGGGCTCTAGGAGATTTTCTTGCTCCCTCCATCCCAAGCATGACCTGTCAATGTGGTCATTAGGCCAGCCAAGGCAATGCACGTGCAGACCTTTTATCAAGAGGGCTGTAGCTGGATGCAGAGGCAAGGCTACTTGCGAGTCGACTCCGCATTTTCCAGCGACCTGCAGCTGCAGCAAAAAGGCGTGGCAAGAATGGCACAGTGCAACGCACAAGTCTGGTGCCATATGACCAGGAGGAGTTGCTGGCAACAGCAGCTAGGAGAGTGACGCAGTGACACCAGTAAACCTGCGCCTGCCTAATTTATAGGCAAAGGAATGACGGTGGTCAGGAAAGCCAGGAAGCAAGCTCTACCTGCAGCTGCATGCCTCATGGACAATTCATCGCGCTCCGGCTTCTGGCTTGCAGGCTCTGTGTGTACACATGACAATTGCGCATGTATGGATTCATACGACATGTAAGTAGAGGGGCGCTCACAGATACAAGGCATCAATCCTTCATGACAGCCTCACTTTGAAAGCGCACGGGAAGCCTTGAAACACGTCAACTAGAGGCTGTTACTTTGCGGCGCGTGAGAGCCCCGTGCTCCAAGGCTTTTCGCAGCTGCCTGACATCCAAGATGCAAAGCTTCATGCTCATTTCCTTACATTCAAAGATTCTTGCACATCCATGTAGGTATTTTTGCAGGCACCTTTCCCAACGTCCCTTGTTAGAGAGAAGGGGTCAAGCCTGAAGCCTTGACGCAGGGCTCCCTGGGCGAAATGCAGCTCGAGGAGTGGATGCCTTAGCCGTCCATGCCATACATAAAACACCGCTGTACCTGGAGACTATTTGCCATATTGTATTGCTTTGAGTGTCCAAACCTTGACGTTTGATTGCAGTAGCTTTCATACATATTTCAGCTTTCAAAACACCGTCCTTACAGGGACACGCCTCTGGGCACGGCAGGGATGCGCTCCAAAAACACCTTGTTGGCGCTGTAGTCACTTTGAAGGCACGTCTGCTAGGGTAGCTGCTCGTCTGTCTGTATATAGACCTACCTTCAGGGGGTACACGGGTAGCAGAGGGTCCTCAACTAAGCCACATGCCCCAGATGGGTCCATAGACAGACGCGACGAGGTCCCGAGAGGGCAAGGCCGCCAACCCAGCTGTACCACTGTCAGCGCGACCGTGCTGATCTGTAGTTCGGAAGTCGATGCAGAGCAGCACTCCGACAAGTCATAAACAGCAAGACGGAATGACCTTTGAACGGTCACTTGCCGGAAATTTATATGTAAAGGGTAGTTTGAGTATGCCTAGCGTCACTATAGCAGCAGTCCAAGCCGCATTCTGGCGATTGCAACTCGTGAGGTCGTTGTGCGGAGCATCGATGACCTACACTTCCAGGTAGTGATCCTGCGAGTCCACGGTTGGGCTTCCAAGCTTTGGGGCTGGACCGGGTGGCAAAAAAAAAGGGACGTGTCAAATGGCAAGGGGATGTAACTCCCTAAGCCAAGACCTCGGTCCTGGCAGATTTGAGGCAACGACATTGCAGATGTGCTCTACCTGGACGATGGCAAAGTCGAGCCTGGAGTTCCCACAGACGAAATCGATGCTCGTTCATTACCACTGAACGCGCTTGATTCGTATGACCCACTTTACTATCAACACGCGTTTCTAATGACAGCTGCCGACTGCTGATACTATAGTGTTACTTCCTTTATTCCTTCTTGGAGCCGCTCCAAAAACCAACTACTTTCGCCAAATCGCAAACGAACACTCCAGCTCAAAGGTGGCCCACAGGCCAAAACTGCTGGGACGAACCATGCTAAGCGCAAGCCGTATCCAAGCTTTGTCATGAATGGGAAGCACTGGACTAGCATGCTTCCGCCCGTGAACATGATGTGAGGATAAGTCTTGCACGCGAAGCAGTTATAGGGTTGGCAGGATGGTCCCAGAAGTGAACTTCATACAACAAGGGTCTGCCATCCCTCCACTGCTCCTACAAGAACACCCATTACTAGGACTCACGTGGATATGTGGCCTGTGTTTTTTGCGTGGACATTTCTGACATGTCTCAAGGTTTTTCAGAAGTGCCGTACCTGCTAGTGACTGCTAGCCATAAAACAGAATTAAACAATTTTGGTTTCTTCTGAACTCCCTTCCGCCTGCCAAGTGTCTGAGGGTATCGTGGATGCTCTGATCAATTTACGTTATTTTGATGTGATGTTAATGTGGCTTGGGCATGCCTGCGTGGATGTCCTCGTAATTGGATTCTTCTGGTCATGGACAGTTTTATTATGGTTTGGGCATGGATGCACTAGTAACAAGAGGGGTTCTGGACGCTTTAAGGCCAAATTGAACAATCATCTGTTGTATCAGGACACGCACGACATCAGGCTGTTGGATCCTGGTCTTGTTGACCTTGCTGGCCCCAAACTGTAGCCCTGCCGTGTCACGAAATGCAACGCCAAAACCCAACTTCTTTGGGCTGAGGCGAAGCAGCCAACAACTACCAATCCAGTGATTTGTGTGACCTGCTACTGCTACGGCCACGGCTACTGCTACTAGTGCTACTACCACACATTGTTACCACTATTTCCGCTACCACTACTACTGCTACAACTACTACTTGCTGTTTCTAGCTGTTGCTACATTTTCTAAGTGCTCGTACTACTTGTGATGGTTTGGTTGCACCAAGTATAGTTCTAATCATCAGTGGCTTTCACCAGCATCATCGCGACCATACGTGTCAATGTAGCTTTGAGGCTAGCAAGTTTGTTTGCCGTCCTGCTTGACAGTCGTTCTTGCAAGCAGCTGGTCAAGGATTGGGAGTCTGCGGATGGAAGGCCCGAATGTGAACACGGCACCAATGTTTAGCCGCGCCGAGCAAAATGGGCAGGAGGCTCTCAGTTGATCATCCCTTCTTCGAGGCCTTGCGTTTCAAGCATCGCTGTAGAACCAGGATTGTCGGTATCACTGGGATCTGTCGTCACAGGCAGCCCTCCAAAAGCTGGTGCGGTACTCAGCGGCATGCACGTCTTATTGGCGGCTCCACAGCTGGCACAAGGGTCTGATTCCAGTAGGAAATCTGGTGCGATCCTGAACTCTGCATGTTTCAATGCTTTGGTTCAACTATCTTGGTCCCTACAGCGGATTAGCATGGCTTGCCAGCTTTGGCTTTGCCTCATGTAAGCTTCAAGATGTCAGTGTCGCAAGTATAGACCTTGAGGAAGTCTTTGTGATCATGGTACTCAGAATGAAAACTCCCCTTCTGTTCCGTTTGCAGGAAGAGATGGCGGCGGCTTCTGGGGCCTCGCGGAGCGGCATGTGCTGGGAGAATGGCCAAGCCCCAAGTGAGGAACCAAAACCGAATTTTTGTGTTTTCTGCACCACTAGGTCCTTCTGTACGGTTTTGCAGGGTACTTACTCATTCATACAGATCCGGGGTTCTTTTTCAACATTGGGGCGCCTTCAAAGTTGCAGCGCGTATGTACCGTGCCCACATCATAACAGTGTTGAGAAAAGCCCAGATTTGTGCACAAATTCAGGGTCCTTGATTTGGGATCGTCAGTATGTGGCGACAGCGACCATTGAGTGTCTAGTCCACCTGAAAATGATAGTGGACGCCCTCAGGGAAATCTACTTGGTTTTCGTACAAGATGAGATCATGCTCCTTTGAGGGGATGTCACCGTTTTGGGGGAGTTGCTCATATCTTTCTCGCCCCTGCTGCAGCTGAATTGGAAAGCAGTGAATTTTTGGCGGTCATATAAGCCAGGTCCTTGAATGTGTGCCCGAGAGTAATATGAATGTGGCCCTGCTGGGGTGCGGTAGCAATGAGAACTTAGAATCACAAAATAGCCTTTTTTGTGCTCATAAGCCGCAAGAAGTGGACTTCCTATGAGGCTCCAAGCTAGCAGCCCCACTAGAGTCAATCCGAGAAAGGGGTCTAGGAAGGGTTTGCAAGATAAGCTCCCCTCTGTGATGCTGAGTCAAGCCCGCTCATTAGGAATCATCCTCCTGAAGCAGTCCATGGCTGTCGCTACTTACCAGGCCGATTCAGGGAGGAGGATGGCGCTGTCGTCCTCTCCAGCTGCATCTCCGTCCTCACGCCTGAGGCCAGGGCAGGGCTTTCTGCAAACTGTGCGCGTTAGTCACGAAAGCTGCGCGGGCGGACGGCTGCCTTTCCGGGCGCGAGGGTTTTTGGTCTTGGGGGGTTTATTCTTGGACCTTGAGGGATGATGCTGGCTCCCAGCGGAGCGGGAAACTGGCCTTGGAGGGTCGCCTGCGTGGCTGATGGCGTTGTCACCTGCCGACTCTGCCTTCAAATCCCTTCAAGTTCAAGTGCTTCAGGATACCAGGACAGGCAAAAGGTTGTTACAACCAGTACCAACTTGCTGAAAGTCCGCATTAACTTGGCTCCCCCTTCCAAAGTCTGAAGATGAGATTGCCATGAAGAGGCGATTTTTCGCAGGTCAGGTTTTTTGTTGTTTATCAAAAAAGGCCGCGGATCTACTTCAAAGTTGAAAATAAGTCTTGTCAAGTATAAATATGTGTCCGATTCTGTGAAGTTTAGGTTGTCCGTTGGCTCTTGCCCAGGCGCTCAAGGATTGGGACTCGGACGCTGCGGTGCAAGCCTGCGGGACCGGCTTGCCTGGTTCCAAGTCGGGTCAACAACCTTCCCTGTAGTTTAGCACCGCAGGGGCTTATAAGTTTTTAGGGTTCGGGGTTCTTTGTTTACAGGATTTAAGGAGCCGGACTCAGTAGTTTCCATTTTCCTGGCCATGAATAGGGCCAGATCTTCAGGGACTGGTGTTAGAGTCAGTTCCAAGCAGCACCACATGGAACATGACAATGACAGCCGTCCCTGCGTTGTCGAAAAAGCTGCCTTGCATGGTTTTGGGGATTGCAAGCATCAGAATGAGAAGTCCACAGTGCAAGGCGCGGCGTCAGAAGCCTGCGGAAGAAGATGCAGGCATGCGTGGCAACTGAGGCTTCGTGGCAAGGCCCTGAAGGTACTAGGGGGCTGACGGGACATGACAACTCTGAAAAGACGTCAGAATGCTTCTGCTTGATGACGGGGCAAGGGCAGCGACTGCTGAGTTGCATGGCAGGCAGAAGAGCCCGAGGCTTTGGCTGCCATGTGACACAATCTGGCCACCCTTCTTGACCCGAGTAGTTGGGGAGGAGGCTTCAAAGCTCCTCCTGTAGCTCGCACTAGGCACACTCGGCGCATCACGCATTCGAGGCGCATTCGCATGCGCATTGGCCAAGTTTCAACGGAGCACGGGACGAGCCAAAGAAAAGGTATACGGTAGTTACCCGGTAGTACGGCTCTGTCTTGTTGTCCGGTTTTCCAGTTTTTGCGCCTTCAGCCGTTTTGGTGTCACTGCAAATTCACCCAGCTTTGCTCCAGAGGAGCCAATGATCCGGCCTTCAAAGGAGGCTGCATGCACCCCATCTAGCTTCCCAAGCAAATCTGCAACGGGACTGGCTTGCCCATGCTTGCCAATGTATAGGAAGGATCTGGGACAGGCCGCATTTGAAAATGGAGGGCTTAGCCGTTGTTTTTCAGTTTTTTGCTTTATCTTGTGTGTGTTGTTGCGCGTCGGCTTTCCTTTGCATGCCGCTCACCCGGGATAGACATCTAAGCATCAAGACCTGGAAGCATGAAGTCGCATGGGCCGAGGAGGGCCTCGCCACTACGAAGGCAAAGGACCTATTCGATGGCAGCTCCTCCATTTGACGTCCTTCCTCCTTGTCCACGCTGAGCAGTGTGAAACCTTCACGACCAGCGTGCCAGGCGCAACGATTGTGACCATTGATTGCGAGAAGTCTGTTGTCACCATCACATGCTTCCAGTCTGTATCCATCCCGGACTGCCACCGCGTGGAGGTCTACAAGACAACCACATCCACATCCATGTCCAAGACTTCGTCCAGAACCTCGAGGACGTCTTCGAGCTCCGTGACCTCTACCTCTTGGACTTCTTCAAGCACTTCGACAACAAGCTCTTCCAGCTTCACTTCTACATCGCTGACTCCTACATCGACCCATTCCATCTCAACCACATCGGCGGTTTCAACAACCACTTCTAGTAGCAGCGCAAGCGTCAGCACTACCACCTCTTCACGGTCGATCGCAACCTCCTGCACCACCACAAGCACAACTTTCACGTTCACAACTTTCACAACTTTCACAACATCAGGAGCGGGTAGGAGCAGCCGTACCACAAGCACAAGCAGAACTGGCAGTGCAACTTGGAGGGCTTTGACGTCCACCGCACCGGCATCTATCACTTCAAGCCTGACATCATCGCAGACCACCCTGACCACCCTCACCCCCACTGCAAGTGCCACGAGTGCGGTCTCTCCCGTCGGCCCTGTCGGCTCTGTCTCTGGATTCATGACGATCTTGGCAGACGGCGTGTCCCAGCTCCAGGCCAAGCTCGCCATCCCGGCAGCCTTACGTGCTTTCCTGCAGCTGGGCAACGAGGACACGGTGGTAGTGACTGTGGCAGTGCTGGCGCAGAGACTCCGCAGGCTTTCCCAGCGTCGCCTCGCCGAGGATGCCTGGAACGCATCCTTTTCCATTATCTTTCCACGCTCCCGAGAAGAAAAACTTCTTGGGCTGCTGAGGGATTTACTTGCGAGCATGGAAGCCAACAATGCTTTCGCATTCTCGGAAGCTTTGAGGATGCAGTTGCAGCTTGTGGGTGCGCAACCGTCAGGACGTCTTCCTATGATGCTGTGGGTCAATGGTTTGAGTTCTCTTTATGGAGGGCAGGTGGACGCAGGGCTCGTTTCGCTTGGCGTCGTCCTTTCGTTCATGGCGCTGGCTTTAGTGGGCTTGTTGCTCCTGTGGTGGCGGCAGAAGTTGTCATTGCCTCAGCTGTGCAGCTCAAGCTCCTCCCACGATGACCCAGCCCTCCATGATGTCTTAGCAAAGAGAACAGAACTGCGATGCCACCTGAGGCCCTGGATCTTTTCCGCTTTGAGGTCGGTTCTGCAGTCGCGTCGCGTACCTAGTTGATCCTACTTGCATGGTAGGACAGCATCAAGCTGTGCTATGAGTTGCAGTGCGAGTCAATGCCTCTCAGGTCTCCCAGAGGAGAGCATGCGCCAGGTTGCTGAGGAGTTGGGAACTTGCAGAGACATTTGGAAGCTGGAGTCGGAAAGATGGGCCCTTGCAGAGCGGGTGATCCGATCTCCGCAGTTCTCCTTGGCCTCTGGATGGAAGGGCGTCTGGCTGTGGGAGTCTGACGTGGGCAGGGACCTGCGACTGTACAGCTTGAGCTTTGGTGCCGGAGGACAGTTCTGGGGCGCCGGCCAAAGTGGCCGGGGCAATTTCACCGTGAACGGTGGAGCACTGGATGCAGCGGAAGGCATGCTGAAATGGCGAGAGAAAGGCCGGGATTTCATCGTTGAGTGTGCTGGCCACTGGGATCTCCAGGAGCTCAAGCAGCCAACACGTATCGAGGGTGTCTTCTCTGCTTACAGTGTCGCGGCCCTGCCAAAGCGCATAGGTCAGGGTCGTTTCACCCTCACAGCTGACACCCAAGGTGTCAGAGCTTTCCAGGACCGGCCGGCAGCCCCCAAGGCTGTTGACTCAGATTTGGTGTAAAATCGGTCCTTCGATTCTCTGTAAAGCTGCTCCTGCTGCAGCTCTGCCAAAGAGAGCCGGCGGAACAAGCCACAAGTAGCATACAGCTTCCGCCCGATCGCGAGCAGAAGGAGAAGCCCCTTGGATTTGACTTGCCGGTCAGAAGGTCCAGATTCAGCAGCGCTACCATTTTCTCGCCCTTGCTGGCTCTCAGTTGTGGCATTTGCCCTGAGATACAATGTGATTGTTGGCAACTGCCGCAGTACTCCCCCAGCTAGCAAAACATTCCACAGCCGACTGCAGAACACATTCCCACTCTTCTTCGGATGTCGAGTGGTGAGCCTGCGCTCTGCAGCGCGGCAGCGTCTGGTGACCTGGCACGATGCGCCGAGCTGTTGCGAGATGATCTGAATGCGGCTTGGCACAGATCGAGGGTCACAGGCAGCCAAGATTTCTTGTGACATTCTAGGTAAATGCATCTGACGTCTTCAAGCGAACTCCGCTGATCAATGCCGTGGTCTCTGGCCACGCTCCTTGCCATCAAAATCAACAGTCCTTCCGCATGGGAGCTGCGCATGCTGCAGCCTAATCCAGTTGCGCAGAGGCGAAGGTGGTGGAGATCTTGGCTGCCGCGCGCGCTGATCTCCCCTGTGCGGACCGTAGTGGTTGGACGGCGTCTCTTGGAGGCAGCCAGGCCGACCGCGTGAGAAAAAAAAAGCAGCATGGTGTGAAATGGGTCGCATGCGGCTCCCGTGCCTGCACGCTTGCAGAGGTTACACTGGGCAGCCTTTCAGGGCAACGGCGACATGGTCCAATTGTGCCTGTCTTTGGGCGCAGACCCTAAAATCAAGGCCCGACTCCAGAGTTGCCCAGCTGAGAGTCTCACTGCCCACTCTCTGAGCTTGACAACTTGAGGACCTCCGGGGCAGCACGCCCCGACAGGCTGGGCAGCTGGGCTTGGTCCGAAGGCTTACGAGGTTATGAGGGTTTGGGCACAGTCCTGTGGCCAGGTTGTGGAGCACGTGCTGGAGGGCAAGAGTGAAGCAAAGTTTGGCGAGGGCCTGCAGGGTGACCGAGGCGCATTGCACAACATCCAAACACCTCTCCTCGGACATCTCCATTTGCGAGTGTTGGACAGTTGACGATTGGGCTGGCAAATTGGGCAATTTTGAAGGCCACGAAGCAATCCTGGACTTGCTCCGTGCTTGTGAGGACAGGTGAGGGGTAGTCGGAATGAGGGTGAGAGGCGCCCCAAAGAAGAACGCTTCGCTCCACACATTTAAAGCAATTTATAGCCTGCTTTTTGCTTTAGTTTCTCGAGAAACCCTGCTGCGGATGGCCCAAAGGTGGCACCAAAAAAACACACCCCAAAGACTGATCCCGTACTGTGCCTGAGTGAAGAGATCCGCCCAGGGGTCCTATTGCATTGTTGTGCGATTTTGTGTTGTAATCTAGTCAAGTCGTGCGGTATACCATGTCAGGTTAGATAATGTGTGCTTCATATGCTGATGCAGTCTTGCATAGGCACATTTATGCTGGCTTGAATCAACGGATTGCAGGACGAACCTTGCAAGTATGTAGTCCGTCCATGAGCCTAAGGGGCTAGGGCATGATAGGGCTTAACGAAGTCATTCTTCATGTAGTCACCGCGACTTGCTCGCCATTGCAGCTGTTTCCGGCCCGATGTGCTACCCTTAAGGGGTAGCCTGCAGGGTTGGACCCCGGCGCAAGGGTTGGCAATGTTGTAAGCAGCACTGTACACCTACAGCTTGCGGCAATTCTTCCTGCAAATGCTTATGCAACGGCTACTACGATGACGGGCCACGCATGATAGTCTACGTCTGCTCCTGCTACTGCTGCCACCACCACCATCACCACCACGACCA
>CAJNIZ010046735.1:9809-25321 GCA_905231905.1 Symbiodinium pilosum
ACCAACCACTTATTCCATTATCAAGCGGCCTGCTGCCCCCCGGAGGAGACGGCAAAACTCCAAGATGCCGCAAAAGACCCTCGGAGTAGTAGTAGTAGTAGTAGTAGTAGTAGTAATAGTACTACTACTACTACTGCTACTACTACTACTACTACGACTACTACTACTACTGCTACTACTTCTACTACTATTAGTACTACTACTACTACTACTACTACTACAGGAGTAGAAATGACATGCTACGCGCGTGGGTGAAATAGACCATATTATTCCCTGCCACCCCCCTCCCCCCCCCTTCCTTCCTCCCTCGTAGATTGTTAACGTGGGGGGGAAGGGGGGGGGGAGGGGGCATACTAAGGGCTGTATGTAAAGGAGAGATAAGAATTTTCCAACTGTTAATGCGTGGGGAGGACCCAAGTTTAAAGTGTCAAGGTTCACAAAGACATCAGCATTCCTTCGCAGGCTTTCTTTGGAGCAGCTAGAGGGGAGGTTCCCAAAATTAGCGATCCCTTTTTATTTTGGTTCCACATGATAAGGGTTCTAATATTTTGGGATATGTTGGGGTCCCCTATCTACGGGAACTATCTTAAGAAACACTTCATTTTCCAGGCCTACACCGCTTCGTTTGATCAACATCAGTCTAAGCGGCATAGTAAACTGGCCGTTCTTCATCATCTTGAACTTCTGAATGGACAAATAGATCCTGAAAACGCGAGATTCTTCAGGGCCAATATATAGCGTGCGGATTGAACTGTTTGACCCTAGGGCTCTAAGTTTTTAAATGATACCTACATTGGGCCCTAAAGTCAATAAGTCAGGAGGACCCCCCACCCTGAAATAATGGTATAATAAGAATATAAGAGGATCCTAATATAATCCCTATTATCCCTTATAGTCACTATTACTGGGTGGGGGGGTCCACCTAATCTATAAGTCTATAAATCTACATGGAGCTCCGGGGTGAAGAGCCAGGGTCTTTCGAGTCTAAGGCTCGCCTCAATAATAAAGGCAGGATTGTTTTGGGTTCCAGGTTTAGGGCTTGGTTTGCTTCAGTGTGCGTAGCCTTTGCGGTTCCGTTCAACGCATGGGGTTCTGAGACAACCCCATCAAAACTCCCCTACCAGAATTGAAGTCCTTGAAATGGATACAAAAGACCAAGAACAGTTCCCTTAGGGTTTACCGGCTTAGAGTTTAGGGTTGGGTACTGCCCCCCCTCAGTAACAGCTGAATAATAAGTATAATATGGTTATATAATAGCCCTTAATAGGACCCCTAATATAGACTGTTACTGGGGGGGGGGCAGTACCCAACCTTTGGGGTCTACCGGCTTAGGGTTTAGGGATTCGAGACTATCCAGCTCGCTTGATTCGAAGCTCTGCGAGGTTTTCCCCTTTCAGTGGGTTTCCCTAAAAATCCAGGTATACAAATATTTGTGGTTTAGGGTTTAGGGTTAAGGAAATAATATAGGGGTCTAGGATTTAGGGTTTAAGGTTTAGGGTTTAGGGTTCCGGAAACCCCAAATCCTAAACCCTGGAACAACTCAAGTTTCAGCATGCCCTGAATTAGCCAAAGCCTTGGTCTATGATTGGTGTTTCTACTCAGACTCCCGGAAGTCCCCCAGCATCCCTCACATGGATTTAGGGTTTAGGATCTATGGTTTAGGGATAACCCCAAAGCCTGGACCCTAAAGCCTGAACCCGAAGCGGCGGAAGCCAGCAAGGGCTGAAATCAGAAATGCAGATTACAAGAGACCTTCCAATGATACGGTTTGTAGTCATTTTCCCACTTGGGATGTAAACTGCCTGCTGTTAGCCTAGACAAGTCATCAAAATTCGTTCACAAGTTATTCCGATCAATGCTAGGCACTAGAAGCCCTAAACCCCGAGATCACGCTTCGAGGCTTGAGGTTTTAGTATGAAATAAGGGACTATGATGCCCCCCTCTCTCTCTCTCTCTCTCTCCCTCTCTCTCTCTCTCTCTCTCTCTCTCTATATATATATATAAAGTCCCATATTCCCGACGAAGAATCGATAAGTTCAGGGTGCAAGACTATTAACGGTGCCTTGTAGTTAACAACGAGCTGTAGCTGCCTGATAACCAAGTAGAATATGACGTACGGGGGCGTCTAGAAGGGCTATAATCCAAGTTATAGCGCATCTTGGGTACTGCCCCCCGTCAGTAACAGTTGGATAATAGCTATAATATGGTTTTATATAGCCCTTAATAGGACCCCTAATATAGACTGGTACTGGGTGGGGGCAGTACCCAAAGAGCATCATTAAATGCCATTCGCCTCAGGGTGCCCCTCCAACTAAACCCTAACACCCTACCTGGACCCCCAAAGTATGTAAAATAATGGCCTTTATGGCTGTTATTATGGGTTTAGGGCTATTATTTTACATACTTTTGCGGTCCAGGTAAACCCTAAGCCTTCAACCCTACCTTAGGAACTCTAGGAAGCCAGCACCTCCAAAGCAGCCGCGGAGCAATCATGAATGGCACAATGAGGTAAAGACCACCGGTGAGCTCAAACCTGGCTTTTTATATTGGGGTTATATTGGGGTTATATTGGGATTATATTGGGATTCTATTGAGATAGTGGGAAATACAATGGAAACTACTATTTCGGGTTTAGGATTCGGGCTCTTGAGTTTTTGCTTTAAAGGTCCATGCGAGAGGGGCTGTGCAGGGGTTCTATAGGAATGTCTAGGGACGTATAGGGATGTAGAGGGTTTAGGCGAAGAAGAAGAAAGAATCGGATCGAAAAATCAAGCGGGCAATGAAATGGAACTAGGTGAAGGTGAGGATTTCTTCGGATTGCAGGTATGCTTTGAAGCACTAGCCCTAAAAACCCTAAACCCTAAGCCATAAACCAGCCCTGAGCCCTACAGCCATTACCTTAAGCCCGAAGCCCCATCTGCAGCAGGCAGTAAGTGTAAGGGACTAAAGGAGCTCAACCCTAACCCCTGGGTTCCCAGAGAGCTCCAGCGGTTTAGGGATTAGGGTTTAGGGTTTATGGTTGGGTTTAAAGATTAGGGTTTAGCGGTGGGTACCTTAAGTTGTGCCATAACCACCAACGTGACTCAAGGAATAGATCCCAGCCCTTTTGACGCACGGACTGGAGAGCTGCCGGCAGCCAGATCCCAGCACTACATCCTGAACCGTAAACCCTAACCCCAAAACCCCAAATAGTGGCTTCCATTTTCTTTTCCATTATCCCTATATAATATGCCCCCAACCCCCTAAACCCTAAAATCCCTTGAGCAAAGGGGTGGTTGGGCTCCCAGCGCCCGTACTGTTCAGGACATTCGCGTGGAAACATGTAAGTGGGGGTTTGGGGGGAACACGCACCTTACCTGAACCCCAAAAGTAGGTACAACATGGTACAACAATTGCCTTTTTGGCTCTTTTGGTGGTTTTAGGTGGAATGATAACTTTTTTGGATATGTTTATGGGTTTTGGACTATTTTTGTACCTACTTTGGGGGTCCAGGTTCTTCTATTGGTATAGAGAACTTTTACTAAGGGGGGAAGATTGCTACAACTAAACAAAATTCTTGGCGGTACCGGCTGCTACAAGGTGGAGCACTATCCAGGGTTTAGGGTTTACTGCGGGCTTCGGGCGCTAGCATGGTAAACAGCTGGAGATGGCATGAGGTTTGCTGATGGGCTGGGCTAGGCCTAGGCTAAATCCTGCTTTCCATCTTTCTTTAAGGAATGGACTTCGCAGAAATGATGTCCAACATGTTCTGGCATCCAGAACTTGTACAACTGTGTGAACATTGGAGCAACCTGTATTCTATAAGCCTCCATCCCGCGTGACCACGTCAGGTAAGCATCAATTTAGGCTGTAGCTACCCTAAACCAAGATCATTTTCAATCCTAGAGAATACGGGCTCGTGTGAAAACCCTATGGCCACTCTTCCTATTCTGTTTGAGACCTTCTCGTTTCTGTTTTTAGGTTATCGTTTTACAGGGCTGGCCTACAAGAACTGTCTAATACTGCTGGAATTATGAACCTTCTAGTTTTTTGTTTATTGGTTGTCATCTTGGGGGAAGCAACAACTAGTAACTAGTACGGCTCTTGTATAACTTCTGACAACCGGGTTAGTACCCAAGCCCATATGCGGATATGTGCATCCTAGCTCAGCAGCCCAGTGCAAGTTGAATCCTTGGGGTGGAGGTTTAGGGCTCAGGGCAGGATTGGGGTTGGGGTTGGCGTTGGGGCCGAAACCCAAACCTTACGCGCTTCACCGTGGATCCCTTGCCCACCAACAAAGGGGTAAACCCTCAAGATAATCTGAAGTGTGAGGCATGTACCGTAGACAACCGTTAGGTTTCCAGAGTTGGAAACTTCTCATATACTCCAAATACGGGACCCCCAAACCGAGCCTCTGATTTTTGCAGACAACAAACTTCAATGTGAGGCAGGTCCTACCTAGACCTCGCATATCTTCATGGTACCCACCTATATCGTCCACAATTTCGGGTTTCAAGGCTGCCCTAAACCCTAAATAGTAGTTAACATTTTCTTTTCCATTATCCCTATCTAGCCCCAAAAAACCCTATTACAATACAGTAGTTTCCATGTTCCTTTCCATTACTCCTACATAACCCCTTTCTAAGAAAGGTCGGTCTCCCTTGTCCCAGGCAAACCTAAACCCTTATATGACAAAGGTCGGTCTCCCTTGTCCCAGGCGCATAATGACCACCAGCGAGATGGTCACCCGACAGACACCTCCCAAGACCGAGGCGGCGCCAACCATCGCCTGGGAGATCTAGGGTTTAGGGTTTAGGGTCTAGTCCTAATTGGGAGAATATAAGGTACTAATAGGGATGTATATATATATATGTGGATAATGGGAAATGGAAGCATATTAAGGCCCTTTATAGGAGTACATGGTAATGTAGAATAAATTCAATTCCCAATTTAAGGAAATTTTGGTACTACTTCCTATATGAACCACCATTTAGGGTGAGGTCAGGTGAGGTCGCCTTAAGTTGCCCAGGGAATAGTAGGAGAGATTTGAGTTCCCTATGATGGTGAGTCCATCCTGGACCCTCTTTGTGGACATACCCCATGAAGATCTGGGACAGAACGACCAAGAGGAAGGACATCCAGGGTCCAGGATGGGACTTCAGGGTCTCTGAATGTTTTGTTTGTTGTTGTGTGTTTTTTTGCTGTGTGTGTTTTAGTTTTGTTTTTCAATAGCGAAATTACCAATTAGGATACTAGGAGGCCGTGCGAGTGCAACTTTTCCATAACATCATTCTCTACTAAGTATGCCAGGGAATGTTCAAAAACGCACTCTTACGGTCTTACGGTGACCCGCTTTGTATTTTTAACCTGGTTTCTCCCAACCTGGGGAGCGTCTGCGGTAAGCCTACCAGTGGTTTACTAGTCCACCTGTATAATCTCTTATTACCCAGAGGATCTAAGTACCCAATAATCAAGGACTTGGGTTTTGGGTATCAGTAATTTTAGTACAGGTTTTGGGCAAGTATGTGGTTATTAGGTACTTGGACCCTTAGGGTTACCCATTCCTTCCGCCAATTCTCACCACCAGCAAGGTCCAAGGTCCGATGACTGGAGTGTGGTTTACGGTTTAGGGTTGAAGGCTTATGGGTAGGAATGATCCGCTTTTCCCTACGCAAGGGCCCAGGGGTCTAGCACTTTGGGTTCCGCCACCTATTGGTCAAGGCGAGAAGGGAGTCTGCTTTCTGGAATCTTCTCACCTCAAACGGAATTCATCATGGACAACCTTCACCGAAAGGGCCGACAAGCAGGAAAGTTCCTGAGGCAGCCTATACATGGATTGGACAAAGCCATTGCCAAAAAAAGTTATGTAAGGCTACACTAGTTCATGATGGTGTGGTATGCAAAGCCTCAAGCCCCTGAACCGTAACCTGCGGCCAGAGGCCGCAGATGACTTCAAATCTTCGTGCGTCCGCCTAGTTAGCGCATTTCCTGGCTTCCCGTTACTCGCCTAAAGTTCTCCAAAGAATAACCTCAAAATCCCAGAGCTGCTAAGAAGCAACCACTGCCAGTGTTGATACCCATGATGGTGGTTGGTCTCCGTTCTGGAAACACCTTAAAGAATATCTTCTCCTGAAATCCACAAACAGGGATCCCACAAGTTTAAGAAAATCTCGAGCCGAGTAAGAATGTTTTCTTCTTAAAGAAAAACTATGAGCAAAAGGCGACTATAATCTTTCTAAACAATGGAGACTGCAGCATCCCTATACTACTCACATTCCTTACATTCTAAATTTGCCATATGATTCATGGGCATGGGTTCCTACTAGGGAATATATTGGAGACTGTACTAAACCTCATAACGATATATGAGCCCAAAACCCTAAACCTGCAACCCTAAGCCCTATAACAAGCTGTTGGGCCGCCAGGTCACGTAAAAGCCAGGGTGTATTTCAGGAGCGAAGCCCAAGAAGCCTTGGACCGGAGATACGGTTTAGGGTTTAGGGTTTCATAAATAAGGGGACCCAGATATAGAGCCAAAATGCTTAAAATGGGCCCACCACTGGTTCCCAAATTTTCGGAAATCCGGATCTCTATTCCACTACGCGAATCCAGGTTCCATTCCATGTTCCTTCCCATTGTTCGGGGAATATCCCTGTTTCTCCCAATATAATCCATGACCAATGACCCTACACTTTTTAGGGTGAATGGCTTAGGACGGCATTGGGGTCTAGAGCGCTTTGTACAATCGCAAACTGCCACTCAGTAGTTCAGAAACCACTAATTAAAGTTTTCAAGGTTCTGGCTGCTGGTTCCCAGTACTTACCAATGCCGTCCTTTTCATCCTGATAAGGCAATGCTCTCATAAGGAGAATCAAAGTGCCATGACCTGAACGAAGCCAAAGTGGCATGGATCAAGCAAAAGTGATCAGTTTCCAAAGGGGGCACCCTAAAAACCATAAACCCTGAATCCTAAACCCTAAACCCTTAAACCCTAATCCCTGAATCCTATTGCTCAATTGGAAGGTAAGAGCTCCCAATCGTGGCGAATTCGTTTTATTGGGCACTGGTGAGAGGCGTCTTGCTCAAAGGACTTACCTGAAACATGACAGCCCACGGAATGTGAACGCCGAAATTCGGAGAATATGTTTTGGGGATATATGGTGGTTTCCCAGAATAAGGGGACCCCAATATAGACCCCAAAATACGGTAATCCTTGCTATAGGGACCCCAAAAAGGTACCCCTTAGTTTGGGAAACCCCCATATGCACATAAGATCACATAAGGAGTATGAAGAAGTGGTATTTGCAAGCAGCATGCAACCTCACAAGCGGCCCTCAGAAGAAGCTGCCATTTCAAGTAGGGGGCCGTGTTGGGTCTTTGTGCTGGCTTGGGCTATGTGCCGATGACGCACACTACATACAAATATACATATATGTTAAACATGTTAAAGCTCTAAACGCCGCCGGCAAAAAAAAGTCTGAGCGAAGAAGACGACTGAGAATTGAAACGCCTGGGGGAAGCCGTGAGAAATCCGGAGCTTCATATCCTGAGCACAAAGCCATATCAGGTTCCTCATGAGGTCGACATTCCAAGGTACTAGCGGCTGTGGTCGCAACTTTGGCAGCCCGAAGCACAACTTGAGAACCGAATTGACTTTTGATTGGTGCCTGACCCAAAACAAAGGACATGTGCTTCTCTACCGAATGGATTAGAATGATAGCCTTGCTTTAGAGCTGGCGATATAGTTACCCTACCTAAAATGCGAGCCAAGCGCAACTATCACAATAACAGTTTCAATATGCCAGCACAGCATACTACCCAGCTAAACCCTGAGTCTTACGCTCAAGTCTGCAAGAACCTGAGGGGGATGATCTCTCGGAAGCATTCAGATTCCCACATATCCCTGACACAGCTACATCACCACCGTGCTATCTACGTATACATACCTCGAAAGAATCCCTGGTTTAACAAACCAAGGTAGACATATTGGGAAACACCGGTGCTATCCCTCCTAGTGAAAAGGATCTGTGAAAAAGATTTCCGAAAGTTTTCTTGGGTATAATTTGGTTTTCCTTCTACCTAGGTTTGCAGCACACCAACCTGCTAATGTGAGAGCCCGTTAATGTTAGCCTGGCTGCCGTTTGCCCAAGCAGCTGCGATGCCCAGTGAACGACCAATGCAGGCGCCAACATAGAGAGACCTGGAACTGGATCTGTGGTTTAGAGTTTAGGGTTTAGGGCTTCCGGAATGCGGGGGCCCGATAAGGCCGCCCTGTGGGTATATGGAAATGTCAGCTTTTGTGAATTCCAAGTACTGCTTTGGTTTCTGGGCTTTGCTGACACTCATGAATCCCATGAAGGCAACCCTAAACTCCACTTGATAATCAGGCATGGCAAGCGGCGGCACGAACAAACCGCAAGGAACACCGGTGCCGAAGGTCACCGTCACCTGTCAATGGCTTAGGGTCTAGGGTTCAAGGATTCAGGGTTCGAGGATTTTGGGTTCAAGAGCGAGTAGAGACTTCTAAGAACCATGGGAGCCTTGCTACCGGGGTCCCTGCAAGAAAGACGTGTAACAAGGTGTAGCGGACGTAGAATTTGACACGGCAAATGTTCCCCAGAATCAGCCCCAATCTTGATGAACCAAGCAGGATTGCGTCCCCCACAATATCCCCACTGTCCCATGTGTCTGAACGAGAGTTTCCTTCATCTACATGGTTGTTGTGCTCTTGCTCAGTCCAGGTTCAGCATGCAAGCTTCCACACAAAGGTGGCCTACCACACATTAGGCAAATGTTCCCCCACCTTGCCCAAAGTCTTGCTCAGACCAGTCGGTATGGGAGTTTCCCAAACTGGGTGGAGGCATGAGGGACCCCAGGCATACATAGGGATTATGACGAGACCGTGGTCTCTCAAGCATTCCATATAGGAACGATGTGGAGACACTCCCATATGAACGTATAGGTTTTTTAGGGGCTTTGGGTCACTCCCAACTGGCGCACAAGTCCTGACACTTGTTACAGAGACCCTTCAAACGGAACACATGATCTCCAGAAATGCTCTATCGCACAGAAAAAACAAGAAACAACGTGATTCGACTGTGGAAAATCCACCTAAACATCTCCTCCCACGCCTGCGCAAACTTGATGACGGCAGAGACGAGCATAGTTGCCATCAAGCCAGCATCCAAGCTGTCCTCCTGGAGGGTCTAGATGGCAGTTGCTCCAAGTGAAGGGGAATATGTACACAGGGGTTGTTAGGTCTCCACTGAGGATTCTTCAGGGATCATCTTGGCAAACTCGTTTGACCTTACATACCCTCTACCCTATGAATTGCATGCTGTTCCTAAAAGCCGTAAAAATTTGTGCATCCGCCTGATGGAAACTCATTTCTTGCTGCGTCCGCATCCTGCTCACAAGCTGGTGATTGGTCTGCGTTAGGGATCCCCTTCTGGAAGGCATCTTTTTCTCTCGGGCTGCCAATACTGCCAACCAGGTGCCACTTCGCCATGGGCCCAAAGTAAGCATAACCCTTAGAGTTAGGCTCTATCTACTATTCTGTTGACAAAAGCCCTCAATGTGATTGTCATGAAGGAAAGAGGCCACCCTGATCCGACCCTGTGGCCCCGAGTCAGAAGTCCTCGCCGTTACACAGCGTCATTGGATCGACATCTGGCAAAGGATGCGAGCAAGAGTGGAAGAGGGAATGGATTGCCTTGGCTGAAGCATTGAAAATCCCCTTCCCCTCTGCTAACCTACCCCACGCTCTAGTTATTGTGCTACTCCCAATGAAGGAAGCTCATGAAATTAGCGGCCATTGGCTTACCAAGGTTATACCATCTTACGTGCCATGATGGAAGACAGGAATGTTTGTCATTAGGGTGTGTAAGGGCTGGTAGTAGCAGTGGGATCTACTAGCACCAAAGCCCCTAAACAACGCTGTATATTGGAAACCTGCCAAACTGGCATGCAGGCGAAGACTTCTACATGGGCCCTTTGCGGTTCAGGGGTGCTGCCCACCCGAAATGACATGTTGTAGCTATGTGGACTGGAGCTACACTTACCATGAACCACATGCCGTTTCTGTTAACTGCTGTGAACGAGGATAGTGGAATCATTCATGTGAGTACCAATCCCTATTACCTCCTCCTGCATCTCCTCCTCGCGCTGTTGCCACATTACGGAGACAGCGATCTCCCATCAAAATCCATTCCCATTGCCTTAACTGTAATATCCTGACGTCCCCAAGCCCTAAACTCTACGACTGAAATCCTAAACCCTGCAAAGTTTGTCCTCAACCCTGAAGCCCTACACACGGCCTTTGGGACCAGTATGTTGCTGCAATGGAGCACCATAAATTTGCGAAAAGATCACTCCGAGGTATCTTGTACCATAATCTACCAGGAATGCACAGGGTTATCTTTCGATTTATTCAGGCTTCTACCCAAAATCCTACATGTCACTCTAAGCCCCTACTTGAATCCCACCCTTGTGAAGCTTATGACGGCAAGGAAAGTGGCGAGACTGGAAAGCTTGCGAGTATAGTCCAAGGGAAAGCCTGAGGAGATGGCTTTCGGGGACAGAATATCCCTATACCCTATATACCCCTTTAAAGGGACCTAGGGTTTCCATTTCATTTTCCATGTTCTTTTCCATTTGATTCTCCATTATTGGGGTAATTTTGGGTAGTCTCCGGGGCTTTAGGCTAACCCGTTCTGGGGTTCTGGTGCTTCAAATTGTGGTGCCGTGGGCTTGGGGGGTTCAGGTCTTGGGGGTTGAGTTTAGCACACCTAAAACGTTAATGTTTAGGTAGCTGACCAGCTTTACAGTCTCTGGCTAGTCGAGGCCTAGCCTCTTAACAAACACTGTTTTAAAGTTCTCAAAGCATAAATGTGAGGGTTGTGCGATATTTCCTGTCGCAAAAATAACTCTTTCGCGGCCCCTTTCAAGCGCACCGCAGCTATTGAGATTCGCAACATACATAATTTTACTCTCTGCGCCCCCGAGCTTTTACGTAAGTTTAGAGTCATCCTCTTGTGAGATCCGACCATCTGTCTTCTATGTGTCAAGCTCAGCAGGATACATTTGAGACACCCATGGTGTCATGGAGCTGTCGTTGCGGCACATGGCCTCCTTACATCGGAGGCTGAAGCCAAATTCCCCTGGAAGAGATACACTGGAGTGTGACGCGCCAAAGCCTCTACTGCAGTACACAAGGACCAACGCGAATCCAGCCAAAGGTGTATATATGAGCCCTAAACTATAACTTAGCACATGTTACGAAGGATTCCTGAAGGGATACTAAAAATCCTAAATAGGCTACATATGGATGTCCTGCGGCTCACATCGCATACTTGTGTGGCTACCGGACCAAAAGGGATCTCCAGTTGGAGAGTCGGAATACTTTCAGCCTCTTTAGAACTGTACTCATCACCCTGGAGCGGTCCGCTAACATGTTTAGCAGAAACCTTAAACCAAAACTCTAGAATGGGCTGCTGGCTGCATTCTAATTATCACCAACCCAGAAACCTAAACTCACACACTAAGAGCGTCATCATTACCTATGAACATCCCAGCCCGAAAGCCGCAAAACCTCACTGCTGCAGCGTAACTCGTAATGGCAGTGAAAAGAGCAATCAGCGCCACCTTGAGCAAGGCTTCGGATGTAATGAGGCTCAATATGTCAGAAATCTCAAAAGCCAGCGCCCTGATTGCTGGCATCTTCTGCCAGCAATAAATGCCCAACATACCCAAAGTGCTACTAGTTTTTCTGTTATAACCAGATAAGCAGCATAGCATCGACACATCTGCAAAAAAAGCGAGCCCCGTTTAAGGTTGGCGTGGAATGAAGGTATTGAAAAGAACAAGGGAGCTACCATAATATCGTAGGAAATAGCGAAAAGAAAGAAAGAAAGGAAAAAAACCTTTCCGCGGACCCCAATACCCGAGATTCAGGGGGTATACCTTAAGATTGTACAAGGTCGGCGTCGTTTTTCAGCAGGAGCACGGCCACAACTCTGAGCCCCCAAGCCTTAAATACACGGCCGAGAGAACTGCGAAATCTTATCCGTCAAACTCAAACTTGCACCGGGGCTCGCACACACGGCAAACAGAGCCAACACATGACAAGCTTATGTCTTCGCCACTGCTTCTGCAAACAGATCTGACAGTGGTCAGTGGCATCATCCACAGCTCATGTTGCGAGATCCTAAACCCTTATAGTAGTTTCCATGTTCTTTTCCGATATCCCTATATGTTCAATAACTGCGAATCGGAAACTTACGCTTGTAAGCTACCCTGGGAAACCAATGTCCCTAGGAAAAGGGGCTTCGTACCTCTAGTCCCCCTTAAGTAGATAGAATGTGGGGTATGTTGGGATCTTACTATGATATTAGGCAGTTCCATATTCTATCTACTTAAGGGGGACTGTACTACTTGAGGATCTTTGCCTTTCTTCTTGAAGCAGCGTCCAGGCTATGCTATGTACACAAATCTGCCTGGCCTCCAAGGTTACCGGCACCATCTTCCGAAATGCACTTCCTTCTGCGCGGAATTTAGTGACCTCCAGCAGTCAAGTGTGGATGGGTTCAATTTGCATCAACTTCACCCCTGAAGCCTAAGCCCCTGTAGCAATGCTACAGCACACATTCGATTTGTTTAAGACAGATAGGTCGATGGGGAGTTCTGAACATGGGGGCAAGCACGGGCGACCTTCGGGATACATGGTAACCTGATGGGTCCCTACTCAGGATGCTGTAGGTGTGCTTGAAAAAGGTCTAGGGTAGAGCGTTGCCAGGCAAACATGGTCAGAGCCAGTGCAGTTCCGCTGCTGATCCATACCTTATTGTTTCTGTAGAAGCCACCGGCCAGATGTCAACCATCGTAATGTAGTAATGTAGTAGAGACAAGTAATCAGCACCCGTCAGACCTCATAGCTACGGGAAAATGAGTTGTTTTAGGCTGCGCAGTGCAAGAGACTACTGAATTAAGGTAGCATGCGGCTTCGGGAGCACGACTTAGTGAAGCACGAAATTCACTGCCAACCATCAGTGAAATCCGTGGATTATCGCTGAGTCTGGGGCCGAATTGTTACAACACCCTGCCCTGCCGCAAAAAGAAGCCTACTGCATGCAAGCTCGCTTCACAAAGCCGCACATGCCCTAGCATGCTTGCCATCAATGCTAACAACAAGAAGTATAACAACAACCGCCCAAGCCCCCGCGATTTCGTATGGAATGTTGCAATTCGTCCAATTTACACCTGTAGAATCCTGTAGAATTGTCAGACCAATATACACCTGTAGAATTGTCAGAGGGACCTAAGTGTCCTGTTTGCAATCGCCGTATGCCGCATACCCCTAGAGCCAAAGGGCTCCCTTCGTCGAGAACTACGCCCCAATATTCTAGTACGTAAAGGCCGATGTAGAGGATTTCAAGGATCAAATACAAGGTAATGGGATCCCAGCGATAAACTGACCCCGGCAACCTACACCCCCAGATAACAGTTTCTGTGCCTTCGTGTTCAGGTGCACGAAGAGGGCACCCACCCATCCTCCAACACAGCCTGCCGTTGAGCAAGAATGGCACGACTTCAGAAAAGCTTGACCAATGGTCTGACAGATAAGCATCGTGATGGAAGGCGTTGTGCTCTGACGGCGATGATGCCACTTGACTTGATGTTTTCGAGTTATGTTCGCCAGCTCCAACATTGCTAATGCAAGGGTAGGTCTTGAGATTGAAGACATTAGGTTTGGGGTCACTAACGCAGTCAGAAAACGGTGTTGCTGACAAGCATGACATCCCTAGGTCGCCACGGCTTGAAGCAGTTCAGGAGAAAATTTGAAGGCAAGCAATTGCTCTCAAGAGCGGCTCTGAAAGCATAGTAGTGAGGGACTAGGCATCCTGTTGCGTTCCTCATGCTCGACCGATAGCAGTACAATCGTGGAAAAGCCCATGGTTCACCGCCATGCCGACCTTTCCTGACACCCCCATCATATTGGAACTTCTGAGTCTCATCCTGAACTCTGCGTGCAGGCATCAGCCAACAACGATCGCCAGGTTATGCCCTAAACCCTCTAGCCCCCCTTAAGTAGATAGAGTATTGGGGTATATTGGGATCTTATCATAATATACCCGAGGCCATACCCCAATATGTACCCTATTATACTACAGTAGTTTCCATGTTCTTTTCCATTATCCCTATATAACCCCAATATAGTATAGTAGCTTATAAACCCTAAAGACAGAGCCAACTGCAGGCATGAGGCCCATGAGCAGAAACAAAGGGTACTCCGCCAAAGCAGGTCGCTGGTTGTACTGCCTGGTTTAGGGTTTAAGGTTGGGGGTCAGCAAAGGAAATAAACCGATACAGTAATACATTTTACCATTTTACAGGGATTATATGAGCTGTAGTCTAAATTGTTACCTACTTAAAATGCCCTATAATACTCCCCTATGGAATCCATTATGTAACCCAACTTAAAGAGTTTAGCCTCTCATTCTCTAGTAACCTCGTGTAAACAATGGGCCGCACAGGCTTCATCTGCCTCTTGCTAGCAAGGCCTACAGGAATGGGTTAGCACTTGGTGGGATCCTGAGGATATCATAGAGATTGCTATGCTCCTTCAGATTCCTCACTAAGAAAACCCTCAGGGTTGCCTTACAAAGACTCCTTCCTACGAGGGAGGTTGCTACACAGGTGACACATTAGATTGGGAGGCCAAAAACAGGCGAAGTCTTGTCTTGAATGCTCTCAAACTCAGCATGTGGAAAGGATGTACAGTACTTCCCTGAGCTGCCAGAGAAGCAGAGGATCATGTTGGGGAGGGCCTGTGTTTGGGTAACATGGACATGGGATTTTGGTAACCCCACACCTCTATACTATAACCAGCATATGTCATCATGGGGTCACTCTTCCTCATCTCAGAGATTGGAGTTCTCAGCAACACCATATTAACTACACGCACATCGCAAAGGTGGTAGCCAACGGATTCGATTCTTGAGGGCCCAGGTGAACACGGAACATGCTTGGTTTGAGTTGTAAGTGGTGCGACTTGGATATCATTAACGATTTGGGCATCACTACGAAAGAGAGAGGAACTGGGTATGTGTGTGTGGGGCGGGGGGAGGGGGGAGGGGGGGGGGGGGCTTTTTTCCCGGAAAATTCCAAATGCGCGTATCAGGACTAGGGCGCGAATAGGGTCGCAGGACTTCATAAGCAGTTCGACAAACATTATAGTCTAAACTTGCCATTGAAATCTGCGTAAGGCCTTTCATTGTAGAAAGGTGTCTTAAAGCATGATTTACAACAGCAAGTAGAAATACCTACGGAGTCACCTGACCCTGCAAGCGGGCAAAACATGGAACAGGTGCGCAAGTGTTGCGAAGCGAGACGGCCTTATGGTTTTTGTCTATCCATTCTTCACGACATTGATGACACTATCACCAAACTTACTGTTCTAGACTATTCTTGACTATTCTTGAAGGGGCAAAAATGCCCAAGGCCTACTTCTTCGACTGACTGATGTCCGAGAATCA
>CAJNIZ010046735.1:28694-39053 GCA_905231905.1 Symbiodinium pilosum
AGCGCCTATTTTTTTAACTGCTCACTTTTTCTCAGCAACAATACTTAACTATGCAAATAATCTTAACACCCCGAAGACCAGGCCCTCCAACAAACAAAGTCCCAATTCAGGCGTGGGCTTTGCAAAGGCAAGTCATACGTGTGTATATAATACATATATATATATATATGGACACCCCCCTCCCCATGATCGGATTTTGGACACGCCCCAGTTTTGGATTGGCTTTTATTAAGTTTGGTACATAACTGGTGCCTTGTACAGACTAATAACGCGAATTGAAATTCATATTGCAATGATGGACTCCTGCACTCTTGGTTTTCAATTGGATTCTGGTCTATATACATTCCTTAATATATCTGTTTGAATTCAATATGAAAATCCTAGAACCCTGGATTTCTGGTTTTCAACTGAAGCCTGGTCTATATAGATCCCTTATGAATTGAAATTGAGAAATACGACGGAAATACAGAAAGCCCAACAAGCACCAACGCCAAACAAGTCAACCCGGTACTTTTTGGAAATATGGTGGCTGCTGAAAAGTTGTTTTTTGGTTTTCCTAGAAAAACTTGGTTTCTTCAAGACAAACCAACTTTTTCCTAGGAAAAAAATACGTTTGGCGCCAATGCCCTCAAATAAACAACGGTTTCCTCGGATTTTTTTTGCAATACATGGCCTTGAGATGTCTATGAAAAACAACTTTTGTTAATACGGGATCTATATGGACCAGCACTACATCCAAAATCCGTAACCCTGGACTCCAGGATTCCCATATCAATGTATTCAATCAAGGATGTCCGAAATAACTTCAAGCAAAGCTAGTTGGAATGAACTACACTGAAATACAGTACCCTTCTTGACAAAAAAGCCTTCTCGGTGGATCATGGGGGGGGGGGCGTGAGCATATATATATATATACAAGTATACATCCATCGGCTCAGATCACATCCTGAAACATGCACATCCCCACTCATGAAATTACTTTTTCTGGCGCCATTGCGCTTGCCCTACGCTCGCCACCTGAGGACCCTAAGCCCCAAATCCTCCCCTCTACTTGGGTGGAGATAGGAGTATTCTTAGCGCCGGCCACTACACGAGCCCACTACGGGTACGCTCGGGTTTGAGGTTTAGAGTGAGAGTTTCCTGCTGTTTCCTGGACCCTGTATGTCCTTCGTCTTTGGGGTTGTCCCCAGCATTTCTCCCAGTAATTGGTCTGAAGGGGGCAAGCAAGTTCTAAATAAAGGTAGCACATCCAGTGATCCTCATATGCCTACAATATACCCAACATGTACCCTTAAGGGTCCCTAGAATCCCCCTGAGAGGCACAGGGCCCGTATTAGGGGCCCAAGCTTATGCCATGGTTTTGCCGTTTGCATACTCTGCTTTTCTAGATTCTACTACACCATGGAGCCTGCTGACTGCAATACGAGATATACTGCCTCTGTGTACTCATACAACTCCCTAGGTAACTTGTGTTGGAGGTCAGGCCCGGTCAGGCAAGATTTTCGGGATTGACCAGGTTGTAGCTCAAACCGTTCTGGAAGTACCTGCAGCACCTACCGCACGCTGGAGCGAGGAGATCTTTACACCACTTCCAAACTAAAACGGAACCTTTGAAAAGTGGGCCGAACTGTTGTTGGAATTTGCAGGAATTTGCTGGCAACAAAAAAACATGGAACACCCACTCTGCCCGTACAACCCTGGCCCCTAAAGCAAGCAGCAAAACCCGGAATCCTGAATAATCATAGTCTGAACGGGCTTCAGGGTTTTTTGTGTTTGTATACCCCAAAGCCACTCTTAGTCATGTGAGCTTAGTCTTACATCTATGGTCCACGCCTTCCCCGTCCCGTAACGCTTATGCAGGTTGCTCCAAGTATAATCAGGGTTTTAAGCCCAGTCATAAGTAGTTACTAAGCCCCATGAACCTTCAAGTACAGCATCAATCGGAGCTTCTCAAAATCAGGGCCCGTTACTGGGCACCTCAGAGCTACCCAAATCTGAAATGACCCTAGCACCTTGGGCCTTGAAACATAAAATTCTTGCCCCTCCCGGAACCCCTAAACACGAAACCCTAAAGAACTAACATGAGCTATAATCTAAACTCCTAATATCCCTCTTAATAAGCCCAGTGATACTGCCCTATATAATCCCCTACACAACCCCCTTTCACAAGTTTAGACCCTAAACCTTAATCTTAGACCCTAAACCCTACATAGTCCCCTATGTAACTCCGTTAATGAACTCAAGACTATAACTCACATGGAAACGCCCACCAGGGTCCCTACACAGACTACGGTCCGGTCCTTAAACGGCCGTGCTTAGGTTTATGGGGTTCAGGGTTGAGGGTTTAGTGGCTCAGAGGTTTAGGGTTTAAGGTGTGTCTCCGCGAGGGGTGCGATGGTGCTAGTAGCACCCAGGCGCGCACCCCGGCTTGCAGGAGCCCACCCCGTTGGCGCTAAACCCTCGCCTCAACCTTTTACGGGCTTGGGGTTCTTTCGTATGCTGATCGCCCTCTCGCTCTCTCATCCGTGTATTCGCGTCTTGGTTGGACCTTGGGGTTTGCTCGAGCCTCCCGAGCTTGGTGTTTCGAATCTTAAAAGCCAAGCGCAATTCTATAGATGGTGTTCTGTGAAATTCAATGGATGTTGCCAGGATTTTGCAACAGTGCGGCCGAGGCTCGAGACCTGCGAGCCTGGTGTTTTGAGGTCGAAGACTCAAGGTTTGGCATTGGAGTTGGCTCCAGGGCCAATGAGTTTGGCGTTTTGAATTGGAGCGCCTGAAGGCTTTCTGAGGCCTGGGAGATCTGGGGAGGAGCTGGGAGGTGCTGGAAAGGTGCCTGCGGGAGGAAGCCCTGTCGCCGGCGCAGGGTTTTGGGGGGTAAGGGTTCAGGGGTTCAGGGGTTTAGGGGTTTAGGGGTTTAGGGGTTTAGGGGTTTAGGGTTTAGGGTTTAGGGGTTAAGGGGTTTAGGGGTTTATGGGTTTAGGGGTTTAGGGTTTATGGGTTTGGAGTTTACGGGTTTATGGCTTTAGGGTCTAAGGGTTAAGGGTTTGTACCTTGTCAAAAGTTCAAGTGTCTTATAATCAATGTACCAAACCCACGAAACCCTGAACCCGTAAACCCCCAACCCTAAAGCGCCTAAATCAACTGAATTCAAAAAATCCTAAGCCTCTAAAACCCTAACCTTTTTCGAGTCAAGGGTCGGATAGTCCATGAGGGCCGGGTTCTTTAGCGAGCAGGGGCTGCACATACAGCCCGGTGGGACCTGTGGCATCTCGTGGCCTCAGTGCAATGTTTTAAAATAATTTTTGGTTAAGGGTTCAGCATTCAGGCTTCCAAGAGTTTTTTCGGGTTGAGGATTGAAGGTTTTCGGATTTAGGGTTTAAGGTTCAGTGTGTAGGGTTCAGGAGTTTAGGATTGGGGCATTTCGGCACTGGGGCCTGTAGTGTGTAGGGATGTACAATGTAGGCATAGAGCCTAGAGGTTTTGGCTCAGGGACTGGGCATTTCTTGTGGGTTCAGAATGCAGGCCCGCAAACCTTAAACCCTATAAACCCTAAACCCTAACGGCCTTCCCTCCCTGCCGGTTAGAAAGGGCTGCTAAGAACAAGCAACATCAAGATCATCCTGGAATGTCGGAGCATGTTCGGACAGTTACGCGACACCAGCGCGGAACGTGACAAAAAGAACCTCTCAATGAGGACAGAGAAGTCTATCCGCCCCAAAAGCATGTTGGCTTTACGTAGCTTCCTGAGCCCATTTCATGAATTGAGCAGTAGAGGTCCTTTCGCGGTATGATAGGGACAAGTATCCTCTTTGACAACGTGTCATTTGGTTGGTTGTTACGGTTTCTTATGTTTTCATGCACTCTTTCTGCAGCATTATGTTGGCAAAGTACGGTGTTTCTAGTGTTTACAGTCTTCAGCGCCCGCCCCACCGCAGCCACCAAATCCCAACATTTGGCCAACATGTTGCCTGATTTGCCCAAAATCTTCCTAGACTGTGACCGTGCTGCAAGTCCGCAGCACTTTGTTGCGGGCCACGACAGCTTCCAAGAGTTCAACTTCAACCCCAGGCCACAAAATGGTCGCTCTACACACAGACTGAAAATGCTGCATGTAAAGAAGGCCGTGTTTCACGGAAGTCTGTTTTTTGGCACAAGGACCAATTTATCATCCTCTGGTATCCCCAGGTGAACCCACGACATCTCTATATATCCCTATACCTCCGTATCTACCCTTATAGAAGTCCTTTTTGGGGGTTCTACGCTAAATAAAACCTAACCCCTAGTCCTTGAGCCCTAACTTCAATAATACTTGCTTTTTGTACCTAGACCGTCATACTATACCCATTAAAGGGCCCAACATTTATCACCAAAAACCTTTAAGCCATAATTCCTAAATATCCTAAACCGTACTTAAACCCCATTTCTTAAATCCTAAACTGTAAACCCTAAACCTTGAACCTTAAATCCTAAACCCTAAACCTTAAATCCCAGGAACTACAGCAGCACGGAGCGCAGCATCTGGAGCAACATGCGAGCCAGAACGTGACTCCGATCCTTAGGCTTTAGGGTTTAGGGTTTGGGGTTCAGGGTGTGGGGTGTGCGCCTTTTCTTTAGATATAGGGGGGCACAGCCTAACGCGCGCTTGCGCAGCTTGGTAGTCCGCAGCTTGGTAGTCCCACCCCAACCAGCCAAACTTTGCTCATTAGGGTTTAGGGTTCGGGGGGCTTCGTGCTTTTTCTTCCCCAGTTCCGGTGTTCATTCCTTGTCACGCCGCAGAGAGCATTCTCGAGTTTCGGAACGAGCAACGGATAGGGGTAGCAGAGGCCTTGGCCGGCCTCCACACGTGGATCTCTTGGGGGGTCCGTCTAAAGGATGAGGCTTTCACAGAGCCTTTGAGCAGAGGTTTAGGGTTTCGGGGTTTAGGGTTTAGGGTTGTCCAGGCTGGAAGGTTTAAGAGGGTTTGGGCAGAGCAGTGAGCTGGAGAAAGGTTTTGAGAGGTCTTGAAGCCCTGACTGGCCCGGCTGCCCGTGGCCCTAGAGCCCCTGGAAGCCCGCATTGCCCAGGACACTTTGGAGGTACTGGGAGAGGCTCGAAAGAAGACGGCGCTGCTAGAGGGCCCCCGGCCGGTTTGTCCTGGGAGGCTTTACCCTCCCAGGCCCGCAGCTTCCGATATGGTGCTAAGCTAGAGGCCTGTCACAGGAGGCTCGAGCGTCCATGTATAAGGTCAGCGGCGCTCTCGCCAGTTTAGAGTTTAGGGTTTAGGGCTTAGGGTTTAGGAGATGACACCCATCCCGGAATCCTGGTCTCGTTTGTTCTTTCGGGGCTAGGGTTTTGGGTTTAGGGTTCAAGGTCACTTTGTAGGGATTGTGGTTTAGGGTTTAGAACCTAGAGTTTAGGATTTAGGTTTTTAGTCGGTTTTAATATTTCGGGTTTAGGATTTGGGGTTTAGGGTTAAGATTAAGGGCTTAGCGGGACCTTGGGGGTAGGGGGGCAGTAGGGCAACCCAGACATGCACAGGGACTACATAAGCTAGAGTCTAAACTCTTAGTGTCCCCCTTAAACCCCCCTATACTACTCCCCTATATAATTCCCTAGATAATCCCCGTTAAGGAGTTCAGACTATAGGTCACATGGGGAAAACTGTAGGGATGGGCTTTGCGGTTTAGGCCTGAGGGGTTTGGGTGTCAGGTTTAGGCTCTAGGGTTCCCAGGCTTGGACTTTGGGATTTAGGGTTTAGGATTTAGAGTTTAGGGTTTAGGGTTTAGAGTTTAGGACTTATGGGGTGGCATCTAGGATCTAGGATTCAGGATTCAGATCCAAGGGGTTTAAGACTTCGCGCTCTAAGGTTCCGGGATTGGGTTTCAGCGCTAACGGCTTAGGCATTGCGATTCCGCACTATCAGCTGAGTAATCCTCAGCCCTAAACCCATAACGACCATTTACTTGGAGCCTGTTGAAGAACTGTTAAATTCAACACCACCCCAAGTGTCGAGTGAAGTTTACTGTCATATATAAGGCTCTAACCCAAATTCGTAAGCCTTAGCCCTGAAAGTTGAACACAAAAACCAAAAACCCAATCCAGAAGCCTTAAGTCCTCATGTCTGAAGTATTTTGATTCAGTCCGGGAATGCTTAGGTTGAAGGTTCATGGTTGAGGGGCAGGGTTCTGAAAGCATCTACCAATCACTGGGCTCCAAAGTACCACATAACTGTCACTGGTGTTTTTCAGCCTCACACAAAGAGAGCTGACTTCTTCAGACCTTCATTGCCTGGCTTCCAGGGAATTATACACTTACCATAGAAGAGCCACAGACCCTCCAAGATATTCAGGAGCATTAGGACCTCTCTTGGCCTCTAGGGCATCTGCCCTCAGGGCTTGTTTAAGGTTCTTCAGATCTCGTGAGGATTTGCCTGAAGATGGGTATGCCTCCTAGCATGGGTATTGATGTGTGCGGGGGGGTTAGGGCTTGGGGTTTAGGGCTCAGGGGTGGCGGGGACGGGTGGTAGGAGCGAGGTTGTCTGCAGTTGCGTGCTGATCGAAGTATCAAGGCTTGGAAACTCTTGTTAGCAAACCCAAGTACCCATGTACGAGCCAGTGCGCGGGCGGGCCTGGGTGGAGATTTATTTGTAAGCCAGGTGTTGAGGCTGAGGATTCCGGATTTACAGTTTAGGCTTTCGGGCTTAGGGTTCTAGCTGCCGATTATAGGGCTTGGGGTTTAAGATGTGAGGATCTAGGGCTTCATGATGTTTCGGTCCTGCAAACTATGCGGGGGCACCCATCGTTGCTCATCTACTTTTCCACACGCAACCTGAAACTGCCATCCCCTTCATTGATAGATCCTCCGGTCTATATTGAGGTCCCCAGACTCTTGGAAACTACCGTATCATCAAGGACACCTACGGGAGGGTAGTTATTAGGTGGGTATGATACCTCTGTCTCAATTTCCATGTTCCAGGTAATTCTTCATCATTATGCTGATCTTGGACAATAAGATTAGAAGTTAATTGGGCCCTTGTAATAATCTGTAGAATGCCTATATGAGTCATAATCTAAACTCCTAGTATCCCGCTTAATAACCCCTATAATACTCCCATATCTAATCCCCTATCTAACCTCCTTTAAGGAGTTTAGACTATAGCTCTTATAACCCGTATAACAGCTCTGAAGGTATTTAGGCACCTGTAGTGCCAAGTCTCCCGAAGAAGACAAAGTTGAGGATTCCGTCGACGGTTGTATATGCCTGTCGACGCTGCGGGCTTGAGGGCTTCAAGGTCTAGCTTTTGGTTCAGGGTACCCAAAACCCTAAACCCTAAACCCTAATGATTGCTCAGAGTTCAGGCTTTAAACTAGCCCTAGCTTTGGTGCACCAGGAAGAAAGACAAATCCATCTTGCAGCCTCAGAATGAAACCCACATCCCCCCAAAACATATAAAACCCTCAACCCTAAACCCTGAACACTAAACCCTATAACCTCTTAAAGTACTTGAGCTTGCTAAACGCAAGGGTTCTGAGTTTCTAAGATTTAGGGTTTGGGGCTTAGGGTTTAGAGAAAGGGTAAAGGGTGAAGGGTTTAGGCTTTAGGCCTTGACCGTCTTTTATGACTTGGTGTTCACAGGGCTTCGTACGGAATGGATGTGTGCATAGGGCAAGTGGGTTTCAAGGGTTATGGCTTTTGGAACGTAGGTTTCAGGCTACAGGGTCGAATGCTTCATGATCTGGGATCGATCGGCTTTGTGATCTGGAGTTTAGCGCGTTCTTTTCTCCGGGTTGGTATATGGTTCAGGGCATAGGCCCCTGAGTCCTCAATTGCGAGGGTTTCAGGCTTAGGCCCTGGATTCTAAACTGTGAGGGTTTCAGGCGTAAGGCTCATTCTGGTTCTAAGACTTATGCTTAGCTGTTGGTCAACTACACACTTCGCTGTGCAAGTATGGGCCTTTAGGGAGCTACGGAACCTGCCAATAATATTCCCTAGCTTTCCCAATATAGAAACGAGGTCACGTGTTGGGGGCTCTGTGCTGTTGATCCTTTTAAGGGTCTGGGCCCTATAACCGTCTACTCTAAACCCTAAACCCTACAGCTTCTAAACCTAAATCTTCCTACACTACCCTTGCCAAGGATCCCCCTTAATTAAGAATTAAGGGGAACCCAAGGGGCGGTTCAGGAAGAGGAACCCCTAAAGTCATGATGCACCTTACATACCTACAAGGACTGAAAGACATGTAACTTGGGTCCCGAATGCTTGGCATGTAGATGGTTTGAGCCCATGTTCTATACTATTTTGGCAAGTGGAATCTTAGTGCAATATACTAAGGTCCATACTATAGGAGGCCACCAAACATATATAGACCTCAAATTTTCGCGCGCAGGCACAAACACACAATTACCAGTCCACATACATCGAGTTTTGGCGGTCCGCCTCGGAGGAAACTACACTACCGGACAACGCATTCACACCCAACGTCGCGCAACAGCGCCTCCCATTCCATGTCTATGAAGTCGACAATGATGTTCGCCAGCGTGAACAGCACATATACCAGGAGCGAGAGGATGATGAAGATCTGTAGAATGAAGCTGGACCCCAGCTCCTGGGTAGTCAATTCTAAGGATTGCGGCTTGAATGCTTAGGGTTCAGGACTTGGGGTTCACATGGTAGCTTCCCAAAATAGGGGACCCCAATCTAGACCCCACTATACCATGGTCCTTTTTGTGGGGACCCCAAAAAGGGACCCCCTAATTTTGGGAAACCCCCATATAAGGTTTAGGGCTTACTCGGGTTAGGGCTCAGGGTTTGTATTTTAGGGATCCTATGTCCCATGGCTTTAGACTGGCAGTATACACTGCAGCTTGCTTTGGTGAGGGCACGCGACTCCTCATGCATGGGAAGAAGGTGGGGTTCAGGGCTCAGGGTTTAGGGTTCAGGGTTTAGGGCTCAGGGTTTAGGGTATAAGGAAGTTTCTCGAAGTTAGACAAGTAAACCCTTAAGCTTCTGCGCATTGAGTACGGCCAGGAGAATCTGAATTCCTTCGTGCAAAGCTTAAGCCTGAAGCTCCCTTGGACCAGAGCGGAGACATCCGCAGTTTTGGGCATACTTTCCCTAGACTCAAAATTGCCCAACAGCCTTGTATAGTATGGTCTTTGGGCCCAAAAGCCTTATATCATGAGTCCTTAGAAGCTTAAGGTTTTGATGAAGAAAATCCCACACCATCCCAGGTCCGCCAACGCCGAGGAATTAACAGTAGTGCAAAACTTCCTCCACCAACAGTATTGAGGACTTCTTCGAAACCCTCAAGCCTGTAGATCGGGTCTTTGAGGGTTTAGAGTTCAGGGGGTTGGGTTTAGGTGCTTAGGGGTTTAGGGCTACAGCTAAGAACTTCCCAACTCCCTAAACTTATGGTCTCGCGTTTGGGTTGTGGCGAGTTGAGTACCAGGCCCTACCCTGAGCCCCTGGACGGGACTAATATGTAGAAGCCAGGAGGGTTTAGGGTTTAGGGTTCAGGGTTGTAGAGAAGCCAGAAGAAGTCGATGTTGGCATCGGCTCCGTGTATCCGAAGACGATAATTGTGCAAGAAATCTGGGACGGCAACATATTTCTTCCCTGTAAAGAAGCCTATGGAAACTCCTCTTATGATGCAGTTTCCACTCATTTTTTGGTTTCTGTTACATTTGGCTCGCCATTATTGGGGTTAGTTTCCCCAAACCCTGTAAATAACCATACATATCCATCTGTAATGTCTAAATGGCGGTTTCCGTGCATAGGGGGACCCCAAATACTAGTAATCCTTCTTATGGGGACCCCACATTGTTACACCCATTGCTTGGAAACCCCCATAGAGTCCTCTGAAACCCTAAGCCCGAAACCCTAGATTAATCCAGTCAGGCTCATTGCAACACTTGCCCATGATGGCGGGGCCCTACAGGGCGGCTGAGCTGTCCTACCTGCCACGCAAATTTGCAAGCCAATGGCTGCAGACATGGCGTTTGCGGTTTAGGGCTGTCTCACCCTCGTCTGAAAGCATCTTGAACACAGGCCCTCCCCAAGCAAAGATCATGCACACGAAGCCCTAAACTCTAAAACCCAATTGGAGTGATGCTATGGTAGACCTGGTTAAAAAATGGTAGCAGCATTCAAGCACACGAGGCTTTGGGCATGTAGGCTTACCTCAGCACATTCCACCAAGAATGGAGAATCAAATGAAACATGGAAGCTGACATGGAAACTGGAGTTATACGCTTTACAGGATTATAAGGGTCTTCGTGATGTAGTAAAGGAATTGCGGCGGTAACGAACCGAAAGAATGAGGACCCGATAGCAGTTGTATGATCTTCATGGGATCCTTGTTTTTTTTTTGGGTGGGGGGGG
>CAJNIZ010046736.1:0-39036 GCA_905231905.1 Symbiodinium pilosum
GCCAGCATCATGAGCATCAGTTCGGATGGCTTGGGCGCCAGTTGGGCGGGGGAGCCAGCATCATGAGCATCAGCTGGGAAAGTTTGGGCGTCAGTTGGGCAGGGGAGCCAGCATCATGAGCATCAGCTGGGAAGATGTGGGTGCTAGTTTGGCAGGGGAGCCAGCATCACGAGCATTAGCTGGGAAGTTTTTAGCGTCAGTTTGGCAGAGATGCCACCAGCTGGGAAGGTCTGGTCGTTCATTGGGCAGGGAGGCCAGCATCATGAGCATCAGCTGAAAAATGCTCTGGGTGGTAGAAGCATCACCAGCATCAGCTGGGAAGGTGTTGGCGCTCGTTGGGCAAGCTACAGTCAATATTTTCTACGCCTTGAAACCTCAAACTCCTACTCCCTCACCCCCAAAACCTCCAAACTCTAGTCTCATTTTATCTCTGTACACCAGTGTACCCTATTCGCCGAGCCTGTCCAGCCTAAGAGCTTTTGTAAGGGATTGCAACAGTACCTCCCCCAGATTTAGAACCCTATTAGGCCTTATTAAGCCCTATATAGTCCTTATTAGCTCCTTCAACCCTGGCGGGTGTACCTTTGGGGGGGATACTATTGAATCTCTTATTTTGGAACCGACTTACAAACTGGGAATTGGACACTTCCCGCCCCTCCACCTCCAGTGGTGTTGGGCAGCTCAGTCAAGCCCCACCGTCAACAATGAAATTCTGGCACTTCCCAAGAGCTTAGGAGTAGGGTCCAGTAATTTTTGGATTTATGGGACGGATTTAACCTCCCCGGCCCCTCAACTCCACCCCCCCTCCATCCACCCCTGGCACCCTCCATCCCAAATCAACCCTCTGCGGAGAAGTTCTGTGCACAACAACCGAGGCGGGTGCAAGATGGCGTCCACAATTATACTACATATGCGAGCTACATAGTAATTGCTGGACATGGGCTCCTTCTTTGGGACTTTAGTAGGGGCTATACTAAACTACAAGAGGGACCCGTACTGTTAAGTTAAGATCCCGTAATATGGCAAATATTGACAGAAGCTCATATGAGCCATTGTCTAAACTCCTAGTATCCCCCTTAATATCCCGTGAAGTAATCCCCTATATAATCCCCTATTTAACCCCCTTTAAAGTGTTTAGACTATAGCTGATATACGTAACGATTGTAGCGCATTGGGGTATAGGGCGGGAGTGTTTATTGTCTAGGGGTAGAAGATTAGGTGATATGGAGAGTACATATTGAGTTTTTGGTATATGGTCTTCAGAGTCTAGTAGAACCTTTGATGTGGGGTTTGGGGTCTAGGGGTCACAATCTGTGACGTGGCGTGAGGGTTCGGCTTGTCTGAATTGCAGGTTCAATTAGCTTGGAAATTGGGATATTGGGGTGTGTGGGGGCTGGCTTTGGTGTTTTGAGGGGCTTCAGGATTTAGGCATCTAGGGGTTAATCCTCATGAAATCTCATTTCTGTGGATCCACCGGTGTTTGAAATAGAGTTGTGAACATACCGGCCTGACGATACAGCATGTGTATGTATATATATATATACATATGACCTTGAAAATCAAGGGCAGGATAAAGCTTCGCTTACGATGTCTGAAGTCAAGTAGAAGATCCTGACGATACTGGAACCTTTTCAAGGATCGGGGCACCCCAAAACCCCAGGTCCAAACCTTAGATCCTAAACCCCAAACCCTAAATCTTAGACCCTAAACCCCAAAACCCAAACCCTAAACCCCAGGGCAGGTTGAGGGACTTCAGGAGGCCGTGGCATCTTAGGCTTTTGAGAATTAAGGTTTAAGGCTTAGCGCGAGTGCTAGGAGCTTTGGGTTTGAGGCAATCGTAAACAAAAGACCGAAACTTCTGCGGGCACATGTTGCTTTCAATGAGTTCCGTCAGTTCTGGTCAAGAAGCTCAAGAAAAGCCTAAGAATCCTAACATCAAGAAATTCGGAAGTTCTACAGAGGGGGTGAATATGTAACCCACAAATTAACCCTAGAAGCCGGGTCCACGGATGCATTCAGCACCGCGCTGGCGCCCACATGCTTGACAGTAGACTGTCGGTAGATGATTCGGCAGGTTATGGCGTCTGTGCCAACCACGTCCGGACTGAAGCTCACCACCTCGCCGGACCGCTGGGGGGATCTTCAAATTAGGATGTCCTAGAGGGGGGGGGTGGTCCAAGGGGGGTAGGTAACCAAGTAATCCCCATTATTCTCCAATACTCCCCAAGCTTCCTTAAGATTCCCCAAGGCTCCCTGGTACCCTTCCCCCTTGAACCACCCCCCTTCAAGTTGCCATAATCAACCTAGAACCCTAAATGAGCTATGGTCTGAAATACCCGTACTCTCCTTAACAAACCCTAGAATAGTCTTCCCTACATAATCCCCGATATAACCCATTTAAGGAATTTTGACTATAGCTCAGGTATGGTACCCTATACTAGCATTGGGCGATCTCAAATTGCTATCTCATGATATTCAACGGGGTGTAGGTAGTACTTCACGTAGGGTGCAGTATACAATAATGCTGTACTTTGGGATTTTGCCACAGTCATAGTCATAGTTACTTCGTTTCGGGGAGTCATCATTTGATGGCTGGAGACCTTGGACCCTTACCGACCTGGTAGGGATCTGATGTCCTGGCGTTCAACGCTGAGACCAGGTTCGCCACGGAGGATCCTGCAACCTAAACCCTAAACCCTAAAAAAGCCAATCCGGAACAACTTAGAGCCCCCTTAAGTAGATAGAGTGTGGTATTGGGTATATTATACTAACATCCCCATATACCCCATATTCTATCTACTTAAGGGGGACTATAAGTCAACAACAAATAGTCCTACCCGAGTTTCTCCAGATACCCTATTGAGATCTGTTGATATAAGCTCTCCTATACTAATACTGGCTACTAATACTGGCACAGAAAGCGTACGCAAACTATGCGGAATGATGGCTACTTCCCCTGCAGTAGCGTGCTACGCGAGGACAGTCTTTCTGCCTAGTTGCCTGTAAAGAATATGCCGCACCCCTGGGCTCTATACAGTTCTACGCAGCCCTTTTCTATGTCCATCTTGTTCATATTTGTTTATGAAGCAGACAAACTATGCAACTACGCGGAAGCTGCAACCTACCCTTGCCTTTGTGCGCAGGTGCTTGCAGTTTCATTGCCATCATAGCTCCTACATGCCCCCCCAAAAGGAGCTGTTCAACTGTGTCCTGGCCCCTCGCCGTCGTTCTGAACCTCGACCAGTCCCAGGATGTGTGCATCCAGACGAATGAGAGCCGAGATGATTTTGGCGCGCTGCCGTGCAAACTCCAAGGCAGTGTCTGCACCCCGCGCATTGGAGCCTGTAAAGTCCGTTGCAAAAAAATTAAGCACATTGAAGACTGCGATCTTGAGGCGGCCGCCCACCATAGCGGGCGCACTCATGCGGGGATTGCTGGACTCGTCTAGCTCCAGCGGAAATGGCCCGCTTGAGACCTCGATCTTGTAGGCTCCAAAGCTGTAATCCAAAGGTCCAACTGCAGCAAGACGAGTGCCTTACGGAAACGTGGCAGATGCTAAACCTTTTTTTCTTCCTCCCAATCTGTTGCACTTACCACCACATCTTCAAACGGTAGTTTCCATAAAGCGGGGCCGTTTCCCAGATATCGACCCCAAAAAAGTATACTGCCCCAAACCCTAAACCTCTTCGGTACTGCAAAGAAAAGATCTGTAAAACCCCCAAATAGCTTTAGGAGTGCCTGTTCTGAGGGTACGATTGGCTGTCATGCCCCCGGTTGGGTAGACCAAAGGATCTGGATTCTGCTGTGTCGAGGCATCCCCTACGCCAACTTCCTGGTCGCAAAGGGGGCTTAGGGCTTAGGGTTGAGGGTTCAGAAGGGTTCAGGGCTTAGGACTAGGGCTTAGGGTTTAGGGTTCAGAATGTTCAGGGCTTAGGGTTTAGGGTTTAGGGTCGGGGGTTCAGAAGGGTTCAATAATGTTTAGATAGGTAGAGGGCTTAAGGTTTAGGGCTCAGGGTTTAGGCTGTACAGAAACAGAGATATGCATGTGATGGAATTAGGGGATGAGGGAGTTGTGATCAGACTCTTTCTGGGAACCGCAACTTAACCTCCAAAACAACTAGGAACCTTCTATGATAATAAGACCCCTGAATAGGGATTATAATAATAGGGATCCTAATGGTAAGGGCCTTAAAAGGAGGGCGTTCATTAATCATGGGTCTACTGTCTACATTACTATAATCATCTGACAGCTGTAGAATCCTACCTTGGGCGCCTGGTTACTAAAATCCTCTCATGCATGCTACATGACAACCACTTTTTCGGCGAGCGTTGGCTTAGTGCTTTAGTACTGCGATGAAATCCATGTACCATCCGCATGTGACACAATATCCAAGAATATCCGTGCAGGTTCAGTACAAACTAACTAAAGAACCTGTCTGTGAGCACAGCTTGCATAAATTCTGTACCGAGGGCATGTATGAAGATTCAATACGACCATCGATAAACGAATCCCCTCTCTATACTAACGCCTGCTAGTACTGGCTGTTACCATTTAAACAAGGTTACACTCTCGCGGGCTTTATACAACCTCACGCGCACTGAACTTCTGAACGCGAACAGGAAGAACTCTTGCAAACTCGCTGTGTGGCCCTTGTATCCCATTGAATTTTGTGACAAATAAGCCCCAAACACTTGGCTCCGATACCTTGGGTCAATCCCCCACCCAGTGACGGGTACCGCATGGGATCATGGTAGGCATATTAAAGCCCTCTTCACTTCATATTTAGGCGCCGTTACTGTAGGGGGAGGGGGACGTAACCTACACCTACCCTTAACCGCATCCTACAACCCTAAACCACAAGCTCCTGTCTCGTAGACCCTAAACCCTAAAACCTTGATCCCTCAAATGGGACTTGTTGAAAAGGTCCTTTGAAAGGAGGCGCCGTTGGGAATACACTTCAAGGGCGATCCTAACCGAAAAGGAAACCTACCTTACGGCCACTTGAGGACAGGTATTTTGAACAACTGTCTCTTCTCTAAGGGATTTGGAACCNNAAATCATAATTTCAGCTAAATATTAGGGTTGTTGGTAACAGAAATTAATAAATATTTTCAGGAACCTGGTAGTCTTACCTATACCATAGTTCAACAAAATACCTTCATCCCCTCACGTGTCCTTGAGCTTGTAGTCTTTGTTGATGCGTAAGGCCTCCGGCCCTGGCACAGCCATCTGCGTGCCAACCATTGGTCTGACGGTGCCTGGCACCTCGGATGAAGCCACACGCGGTTTAGGGTCCAGGGGGGTACGTACTGGCTGTTAGTAGGGCAATACCGGAAGGAGAAAAAATGAAGACGACTCTAGGGTTCATCGGATTTGGGGAATGGAACAGAAAATGAAAGCTAGAAAGACTATTAGGGCTCGTGTGGGAGCTACCCCATTCCCTGCTAACTGCTTTTAGGTAGAGGGTGTAGTGACAAGTGCCTGAGGATTCAGGGCGTGATCGAGCTAAGCTAAGGGCTCAGCCGAAAATCGGTTGCTTGAGAAACCAAGGACTTCATAGCTTGCATGAAAGGCGCCTAAAATGTAGACTCCCGCGTAATATTCCTTTCCAGAAACATCCAGAAGTTTTTGGCCCAATGTTGAAGTTGAAGCCTATATTATCTAAGCCCTTCGAAGCCCTACGTAACCCGTATGTTCCTTGTAACATCCTTCAACGGAAGGTTTAGGTTGCGGGCTCTAGGGTGTCAGGGCTCAGGTTCGGATGACGATAGGGTTTTAAGGTAATTAACCCCATGACTACTTAACCTACTTCCTACGTCCCCCTGACCCTCCAAGTAAAGGATATGGTAGTTTCCCAAATTCAGGGGACCCCAGTATAGACCCCAAAATACTAATAGTCCTTATTATAGGGACCCCCAAAATGGTACTCCTGATTTTGGGAAACCCTAATCATTATAATCCCCCCTATAATCCCAGTTTCCATTTCATTTTCCATTTTCTTTTCCATTTGATTCTCCATTATACTAGGGACCCCTTAGGAAATCCCCATATCAGTTGGGATCAACTCCTGGTTGTCTCCACCCAGCCTTATAAAACCCGTACACTCCAAGTTGGGATTCGACTTTCCATGATCCCTTTCCGTTTGACGTGAAATTATTGGAGTCATATTCATGGTCTTTTGGCACCGTAGATGATCCTTGTACATCCCCATATACCATCTGGGTATAGTTAGGGTATATCCTACCTACGTAGTCAGGTAATCCCTGCCCCTACTCTAAAACACCCCCCCCCCCCAGGCCTCACAGGGGCCGCATTGTACGTTCAGAGCAAGACACTACAACCTAAACCCTAAACCGTGTCAGGGTGTTGTGTTTGAAGTTAGGTGGTGGGAGAGCGTGCTTGATAAAGGAGCAGAAGCTGAGTAACATAAGGGTTTAGGGTTTTGAGGGGTATGACACCCACTCAACAATATGGACTCAGGCGCCATGTAGAACTCCCCGTAGCGGGCGAGGTTGTGGGTGTCAGTCACCACACCAGTGCGATTCACCAACATGCCCTCGAAAGGTTCCATGTCAATGATCTTCTCCGGCAGCATAACCTCAAGATTCCCTGGACTCCTGGTAGAAATCATAACCACAGGTGAATTGTCAGATATGAGAAACACAGTAGACAACACAACTCGTCTGAAGGACCTTCCAGAAAGCCGTAAGGCTCTAGATCCCAATATGATCCACAACATAAAACTCCTAGTATCCCCCTTAATAACCCCTATAGTAGTCCCCTATAGTCCCGTACATTACCCCCCTTTAAGATATTTAGACTATAGCTCATATCATCCCTAAAGAGTCCTTTCTGAAGAAACTTCCAGCATACCCTGAGCGCTAAACTCTAAACCTATAGGGTTTAGGGTTTAGGGTAGATCCCAATATCAACCCTCCCTGGAGCCCTCCTAAGCCTTAAACCTTATTTGTAGATCCCAATATCACACCTAGAGCCCTCCAAGACCCTAAAACCCCTAAGCCCTAAACCCTCAACCCCAAACTCTAAATCCTAATCCTGAAAAATTTCCAGAAACAGGCTTCGGCAGGCTCGCCTCGCCGCAGAGGGCGTAAGCGTCAATCTCAACCTGGCAGACTGGCAGATTTAAGGGATTAGGCTTTAGGGTTTAGGGTTTCGGGTTTAGGGCTTAGGGCTTTCTCCAAAATTAGGGGTACCTTTGAAGGGGGATATAGGGGGTATCTAAGGATATATAGGGTTTAGGGCTCAGGGTTTCCCAATCGGAGGGCTACCTTGCAGAAACCCAAAATTCCTGGTCCCTTTAAAGGGAGTTATACGGGTGGTTGTCAAAATTATGGTCCCTTTTTCGATCCCTATTACAGTACGGCACCTAATATTTAGGGTACCCAAAAAGGGACCATAATTTTGACAACCACCTATACAGGGGTTATGCGGATGATGTACGGATATGTAGGGTTTAAAGTTACGAAATATATATATATACACATATGTAAAGGGTTTCAGGTTTAGGGTTTAGGGGTTTACAGGGGTTTACAGGGGTTATACAGGGGTTGTAAAGGGATAATGGAAAAGAAAATGGAAGCTACTATTTAGGGTGTAGGGTTTAGGGTTCCCCCCTTCCAAAAGCAAAAATCCCCATATACCTCTTATTCAATTCTATCTACTTAAGAGGGACTATACCCTTTTGAAAGCTCGCGCCTGAGTTCGGGAATGGCGTTCTTGAACCACACCAGAGAGGACCACAAGCGCCCCAATGTAGAAGTCACTCACCAGGGTATGTTCAAAACTTGGAGCCAACCCGGCGCCACTGGCCATCACTCCATCTGGCAGCTCTTCCAAAAATCACTAAGCCCGTTGCATATCTGTATACTGCAAAGACCAAACCCTAAACCCTCAGACCCTGAACCCTCCCGCTTTAAGGAAATGCCACCTGAGCGATAGTCAAAACTCCTAGCATCTCCCATAATAACCTCTATAAAAATCCCCTATATACTCCCTTATTTAGCTCCCCTTTAAGGATTTTAGACTATGGCCCACCTGAAGTTCTTTCAGCTCCGTCCTCCTGGCCCACCGGTGTCTGGATCCAGAACGACCGCGAAGCCGGGGCTATGCCTGTGACAACTCCGCGGAGCACCACCCTCTGACCTGGGTGCTTACAGTAGAAAGTAATAGTAGTAATAGTAATAGTAATAACAATAGTAATAGTAAGAGTAATCGTAATAGTACTAGTAATAGACCAATCCGTATCTCCCTTTAGGGCAGCATCAGCGCAAAGTCGCCCTTACAATTCCATGAACAGCGGTCCCAGTGATCTTTTGCCGTTAATCTCCCTGTAAGCCTAACCTCCCCAAGACTGCCCCTGGTTCAAGAAACCCCGCACCTTCCATCGGAGACACGGAGCCAGTTCCCTGGATCTCATGGATTGCCGTGACACTTGCCGAACAAGTTAAGCTTGCAATGGCGCTGGCCGTTGTTGTGCAGGTTGTTGTGCTATGCGAAAGTACTGAACCCCACACGCCGGGATCATAATTTCTCAGCCCACTAAAGCCACCTCTTTGCACATTCCAGTCTGCCGCAGACCAAGTGGATTTCGGCGAGATCATGCCGCGTTTGCGTTCAGCCCGGCCGTTTCCAAAATCATGGGACGTGCCTGTACCATCTTCACCGGGGACCCCAAAGATGTCGACAATGTTGCCGGCTGCATCAATAACCTTTGCTGGTGGTCGGTAGTGAACCAGGCAATACCATTGGACAACTGCAGAGGATTGTATAGGCTTAGATAATACCTACACTGAAATGTGGCGTGCTTCCGCCTCTGAACATGACTCATGACGTAGATTGGGCTATGTGGATCCTTTTTTGTAGGGGCTCCCTCGATCCACTCCCACTTTCCCCTACCAACCGCCAGTAAGTAACAGCAATCTGGTCATCGCCATTGGAATCCGCAGGTCCTCCTTCCCCAAGCTCTGTGTCGCAAATAGCCGGATAGGTGCTGTCAAAAACACTCTTGGAGCTGCAGAAGATGTGGAAACCACCTCCTGGAATCGTAATGCTGTCCAAGGCCCATGCCTTACGTGCCACACCATCATCTGTCTCAACATCTAATCGCCTCCCCCTCCCGTTAAAAGCCGCCTACTCACCCACTATATGAAAGGTTCCCATGGTGATTCAAGCAATGGGGAGGATTTAGTCTCTTAGAGGGAAAGATCTCAGGCAACTTCAACGACAGTTATTATAGGGGGGAGGTCAGAGCCTCATGATGGACAGATGGTTTAGGGTTTAGGGTTTAGGGTCTACACCAAACGCCCTAAACTAATAACATGGCGTTTGCTACCCCAACCCCTAAGTTTGGGAGCGCATTCTAATCCATTGATGGTTCAAAATGTGGCTCCTTAGTATAGGGGCTGGGGTAACACAAACCTCTTTATTACCCCTGGGGCTGGAACTATATAAATAATACCTACATTGGGCCCTAAACCCTATAAATAGTACCTACATGGAGCCTTAGGGTACCACACCAAGGTCCCTAAACCCTAAACCCTAAATCCCTAAATCTCCAAATCCCTAAACCCTAAATCCCTAAACCAAGGTGTGGCAGAAGAATGAAGCCCCGAGATGATGGAATCTACGAGTGGAATCCTTTCTCCCGCCTGAGTACGGTTTTTTTGGTGGTGGAACCTAGTAACATTATATTCCTTATTATAAAATACTATACCCCAAAGGAGGATATAATCTTACTCTATATTAAATACCATAGTATCCCCAAATAAAATACTACTCACCTATCTTCATCCAACCTTTTGAACCCCTGATGTCTTCGTTCTAGGCTTTAGGCTTAACGGGTTTAGGGTAACGGTTCATCTGCGGGACTCTTGCTTTTCTTCGGGCCTGAGCCGCTTTCGAGTTTTTGACGGAAATCCACTTAGCCCCCAAGTAGATCCTTCTGTTTAGGGTTTTAGGGTTTAGGGTTTAGGGTTTCCCCTCAAAAAGAGAAGAATACACACCCCCCTTCCACCCCAGCCCCACGAAAAAGGACCCTACTTTTGGGCATTCATCAATATGAGGGAATCCGCTTCACAGGACCCTACTTCCAAAACCATCAAAAACCCGGGAACGAAAAAGAACCCCCAAGCCCTCATCACAGAAACAAACTTGTCTTGACTTGGCTTCCAAGAGGCCGTGGAAGGAGTGTATGCCACATTCCTTAAGGGTTTAGGGTCAAGGCCCAAGGTTAAGGGTTTAGGGGTAAGGGTTGAAGGTTAAGTTCCAAGGCTTAAGGGTTTAGGGGCAAGGGTTAAAGGTTAGGTTCAGGGTTTAAAGGTCAAGGGTTGAGGGCTTGGGTACGGGTGACTCCGGAGTCTAGGCACGCCTAAATTTCGCAGCACTATATACCGTGGACCTCAGAAGATGTTCTTCAAGGACCCAAGTACAACAGTCCCTCTTGTACACCCCTTTGAATGAGATTCTGCTACTCAGGAGCCATTCGGCTGTAAGTAGGCATCAGGCTATTCTAGACTTCAGATGGTTCGTCACATGGACATATTCAAAACAGGGGGAGGCCCTGCAGATACCCTATAAACCCTGAAACACTATGATCTTGATGATTATGATGTTGACTCCTGCAAGTGATCCCCAACTGTTGAAAACACGCAGATCCCTGTCCAAGATTCCCGTTCGTCCAGCGCGCCAGGCGCAAGCCCGCCAAGTGCTGGCCATTCACGGAGTGGAGCTCCACAAACCGGGCTTTGCTGGTCGCTGGACCTGCCTGACGCTAATAGAAAGTCTGAAGAAAAGCCGCACAAGCCTTTCAGAACCTATCTAGCACCACTAATCAACAGCTCAACCCCAAGTACTCATTTCCCCTTAGCACTAAACATCCCCGACCCAGAACTTACATGTCCGGAATATTTGCGGTCTGTTGTAGGGATATTTAAAGAAAGCGGGGGGAAGAGGCTTCCCCTGACAATAACAAATCTCCACACCCTAGAAATGAACACCACCAATATAATGCAATCCGCAATGAAAGGTTGAGGCCATACCTGCAACCCGAACATATTTGAAATAATGGCCTCCTTGGCTTTTGGGGATGTAGGTCCATTGTTCTACCTCCTTTTGAAATCCAGGTGTATGCACCCTAAACCCTAAATCTTCAAACCCTTAACCCTCTAAACCCTAAAACTCTAAACCCTAAAACCCTAAACCCTAAACGAGTGAGTAAAGCTGCTATCTCCGTGATGAGAACGTCCTGCCCCCATGCGCAAGGCAGGCGCAGCACCATGACGAAAGCAAAGGCGAGCATGGTTTAGGGATTAGGGATTTAGGGTTTAGGATGTAGGTTTAGGGATTAGGGTTTAGGATTTAGGTTCAGGGATTAGGGTTTTAGGGTTTCGGGTTTGGGTTTAGGGATTAGGGTTTTAGGGTTTGAGGTTTTAGGGTGTAGGGCTTCGCGGATATGTCGTGGGATTTTGTAAGGCTATAGGAGGGCTATGTAGGACATAGAAAATTACGTGAGCTATAGTCTAACACTCCTGGTATCCACCCTAATAACCCCTATCCTAGTCCCCTATATTTTCCCTCAATGACCACCCCTTAAGGAGTTTTGTATAACCCCGTTTAAGTTTAGACTATGGCTTACATGGAGACTGGGATGACACAGGGCTTTATAAGGGTTACATGGGGTTATTCAGAGGATATCTAGGGTTTAGGGTTATATACTGGTTTTATAGCGGATGTAAGGGTTAGGGTTTAGGGTTATATAGGGGTTATACAGGGTTTATGGAAAATGGAAGCTACTGCTCAGGGATGCTCAGGGGTTAGGGTAAGGATAGCATGCTGATTGCCTTAGGCGTCGCCTGCTAACTTCTTCGTTTCGACTTAGCTTAGTGACAACCTTGAGTTCGCATCAACCGACCAGGTAAGCAAAGACCACCCTAAACCCTCAACCCCTAAACCCTGAATCCTAAACCCTAAACCCTAAACTCTAAATCCTACACCCCTAACACTAAATTCTAAACCCTAAACCTTGCGGTTTGATGCTGAAGGCTCTGCCTGCACTGCTTGAGGCTACATGGCTTCGGAAGTATAGGGAGTTCCCAAGATCAGGGGGCATGAAGTCCCCCGATGTATGGAAAACTACCTTGTAGGGTTGTGGTGCCCTGTTGAGCAAAGGATTTGGGGGTGGTACCCAGACGGTGTGGCCAGGCATGCCGTAGAAGTGCCTAGCTAGGGTTATCCTCCAACACGTGTGGTCATGCGTAGTGGTCGGAGCCTAGCCTTACAAACTTACCGCTATATAACCCTCAACTCTGAACATCCGCTATAAAACCAGTATATAACCCTAAGCCCTAGATATCCCCTAAATAACCCCATATAACCCCTATAAAGCCCAATTCCCTAAGCTGTATAGTGCCGAACGATCTCAACATTTGAGGTTCTCGCCCGCCCGATCACCTGGCACTAGCAATACACTACCGAGAAAGCCACTACTCCCGATGCATTCCTCAATACAATCGGGAGAATATTTGCAATATAGGAGTGGTAGTAAGGGGGGACTAGCGGGTCCCACGCCCACACCATCAGTTCATCTTCCAATACAAGAATACAAGTTCTATCCACCCCTTACGTCAACCCTCAACATGAGATTGGGGATCGAAAGCGGTGAACGTCCCGAACTTTTCCAATGCTTGGGCAGTTTGATGCGGCTTCATGTTTTAAGGCGCTTGTATGGCCCTGAGTACTGTAGAATAAGGTCGGGATTCATTTGTGCTGCTGAGATAGCAATTCGGGCCTATGCAACGTGAGTTTGGGGTGTGGAGTCTCGTACCAAGGGCCACTACACAATTTGTTGCTTGCACGCAGGGCATTGATCATCGGTCCACAGGCATTGCAAAGGTTTGCCGCGATTTTGCGCTTTGATTCCCCACTGTTGTGGTGTCGTGGGGGGCAACTGCATACACAGTCATATGACGGAAGCTTCAAGACCCTAAACCCCGTTTTGAGAAGGCTGGCCGTCCGGCGCGAAAATTAAGGCCCTAAAGCCAAAAGTCTTTGTACTCCCCTACACAGTCCCATATATAATCCCCATTTTAGGAACTTAGACCCCTAAATCCTAAGCCCTATCTATAGCTCATGCAGACATCTTGTGATCCCCGCTCCGCACCCAAAAACCCTCACCCTACAGGGTTTAGGTTTTAGGGTTTAGTAAGGATTACACTAGTACCCCCCCACCCAACGCCTAGCTAATAAGGACTATATAGGGCTTAATAAGGCCTAATATGGTTCTAAATCTGGGGGGGGATACCTTTGGGGGGGTACTATTGTAATCCCTTCTTTAGGGTTTAAGGGGGTTTAGGGTTTAGGGGACAGAGGCATTGGGCAAAGGCGGGGCTTACGCTTCCAGAAACTGACATGGAACTAAATCCCTATGAAGCCGGCTTCAGGTGTTACTGGATGGGTATGCTAATATCTTTTTGCCTCGAATTCCTGATCAGGAATGCTTACCACTGATTTACAAATTATCCCTAGCCCTTGAACCCTGAACCCTAAACCCTTTTCTGTTCAGCAATAAGCCAGGTTAGCTTGGGGGAGGGTAACGTTGGGGTCGTTGGCACAACACTGGCTTCGGAACAGGAACAAGGTGGTTCTACACTGATGCTCTACCTAAACCCCAAAACTATGTAAAATAATAACCCTAAACCCATAATAACAGCCATAAAGGCCATTATTTTACATACTTTTGGGGCCCAGGTACAGATGATAGGGACTGCATAGAAACAGTTTCATTGGAAAACCTAATTCACTGGGACTCCGGCGGGGCAAAGAGAAGTTCTCCAGCCAGTCGTCGCGGGCTGCTAGGAACCTTAAACACAGAAGCGGCTGAAGAAATCAACTTCCATGAGCCCTGACTGCTCAGCATGTTAATATGTGGTACTTTCCCTAAATAGCAGGACCGAAATACAGACCCCAAAACACTATGATCCTTATCCTGGGGACCCCATTGTGGGAAACCCACATTTATACGCAGTTTAGGGTTTCGGGTTTAGGGCTTCGGGAATGTATAAGTTCCCAACCCTGCTGTATAAGTTTCCAGTACCCTAGAAAGGCAAGCTTATCACGACCCTTCGGCCCGACCTCAATCAGTTTACCAACCCTACGATTCAACCTTTCGACAGATGCGAATGGGCAGCGCCCAAAAACTAGGGTACCATTGTGGTACCCCTAGATATTGAGTGCCGTAGTATAAATCATGACCAAAAAGGGCCCCATAAGTTTGAGAACAACCCAGCTGATAATGGTTAAGGTAGAATATCTCTAGCGTTGCCAGTAAGCTGGGGCTACAAAGAACCTGTGCCCCAACAAAGGGGTCTGGCTTGGGGAGCCGGAACTATTTTCTGTCCCTAAGGGTCCGAGTACCCAGGTATGAGGTCTGTTTCCCAAATACCATGCAAGTTATGGTAAAGCACTAGAGCACGGCTACTTGGACTATTACACGTGTAATATCAAGTATGAGAGACTATAGGACCTATACCCGGAACCCTAATCATCCCTTGACCCGAAACCCTATAGGGTATTACCTGGTTACAACTTGGGTATTTCCGTACCTACCCATGCCCTGGAAGTCCTCCTTATCTTAGGATGTACTGACATACTCCACAAGAACGCAAAACAAAATCACAAAAAAAAAAAGACATCCAGGGTCCAGGTAGTTCAATGGGCGCGTGTCTCACGGGTTTGAGCAGCCCAGACAGCTTGGCTTTCTAGGGGGGCTATAGGGAGAACCCTCTCCCCATAATTTGAAAACTCCTCATCCCCTTGACCATTAAAAGTTCCCGGTGTGGTATACTGTAATATTTTGAGCATATCTAATGTTGATGGGGGTGGGGGCTTCAATAATAGGAGTAGGGGATTACGTAGGTAACTTACTGAGGTGCAGGGCAAGAGGGTGTAATAGGAAGATATAGCTACCCTTGGATGGTGTTTGGGTGTTATTAGGGATACAAAGGTCTCTTTTAACATGTCTATAGGTATACCTCGAGGGGGTGCTATAGGGATATCTAGATCACATTGGATGGTGTTCAGGGCAAAAACCTAAACACTAAACCCTAAAACCCTAACCCCCTGAGAGTGAGTGGTTGGAGTTGCAACGGTTCAGGGGGTCAGGCCAGTCTTGTAGCCGATTAGAGTTTGGGGTTTAGCGTAGCTAGGGGGTGCCACCCTGTATATGAGCTATAATCTAAACCCCGAGACTCTAGCTTACATGAATATGGCGTACTTGGACCCCTAAGGAATGTGTCAGGCATAAACTCCAAACTTAAGGCCTCCTGTAAGCTGCTGATCCCAAACTTTGATCTCCACTTCTGGGGCCTAAATTGTGGTCTACTTGAGATACCTAATGCCATGACTGCACAAGGAAATCCAACACCACAACTGGAAATTCTTTAGTCTTCTACATGAGACCATGAACCGTGTGGTCCCAACAGGTGTGGGAACGGTAGTGCTCCTTTCCCACTCAGGCTTCTGGAAGGGACCCCACTTGCAACACCATAGCCAGAAACAAGCGCAGTCTAATCTAAGGCTTAGGCTTAGTTCTCAGGTCCTTGACTGGTGGGTCTAAAGGGGGTAGGTAGTACGGTGGATACTAAAAATCCTGCATGACCCTAGGTACTATAAACCTTGGGAATTATGGTATTATAGTATATTAAGGTCATGCAGGATTTTCGTACCAACTGTAGTACTAGAGAACCTTATGGAGACTTGAGGAGTACGAGGGCGCATGCCCGTGGAACCACCCTCATGACTATAAGGACCCGGGCCCACTATGTCACCATGATGAACCTCAGTTTAGGGTTAAGGTTTAGGGATTTAGGGTCTAGGCTTTAGGGGTTTAGGTAATGGTTTAGGGTTTAGTGTTAATCTCAATTTTCACCAGCATAACCTAAACACTAAACCCTAAACCCTGAACCGCTCAAATTTGACCGCTAGAGCCTAAGCCGCAAACCCGGAACCCTAAACCCTAACGGAACCTTATGTGCCCCTGGAGCTCCTTGCAGGTACATTTGCCGATGTATAGGGGTTATATAGGGTTATATGAAGGTCATATAGGGAGTATTTAGGGTTTAGGGGTTATATAGGGATTGTAGGGTAGATCTTGGGGTTTATATTGGGATAAAGAAGAGAAAGTGGAAACTACTATAGAGTATATTGGGGTTTATATTGGGATCATGGAAAGAAAAAGGAAGCTACTATATAGTATATTCAGGTTAGTATATTGGGGTTTATATTGGGATCATGGAAAAGAAAATGGAAGCTACTATATCTTAAGCGGGGTTTTCAGGGGTTAGGGCCCAATGTAGGCACAATTCACAGACGCAGATTCCCAGGTCTACCCTCTTTGCAGTACTGTTTCTTGGAATCGCGGGCTATGCGTAGGACATGGGGTACGCGGAAAGGAATAGGGCCTCTTCATTGTTGTAACCTTTTGCCTTTACCCTTACATGAACCCTGAAGCACTTCATCAACCCAGGAAGATCATCCCTGCGCATAGATGTGTACATACGAAGGGCTAAGCTGTAACAATTCCCAAGTCAGATATAAAGCAACCCTGTGGCGTGTGTTTCAAGGATCTTGATCCGACCAGCCGGCCAATGCGCATTGAAAAGCCAAGGCCGTAAGGTCATGCACACAAGAAGCAAGGCATAAGCCTGGGGAACAACCCTGCAACATAAACCCCGCAGCACAAAAGCAATACTGGCCACTGAACGCGCTTGGGGTAAAACATTTACTTTGTCCTGTATATTGCGCACAAATAAGGAAAACAATCGTCTTTGCAGTTCTGTAAGGAAAGCCCGACCCCAAAGTCCAAATTGCGACCTTGCACCATCAAACGCCAGAAAATCTAAAGCATCTTTAAGATGGCCCACCGCTTAGGGTCTTTCGGGATTTAGGTTTAGAGTTGTTCGTCTCGCCTAGGGGCGTGCACAAAAGCAGCAGCACTGTCACCGAAAATCGGTGAGCGACGCGGGACGGAAGCTTCGGCTTGCGTGGCATGGGCCATGGAAGGAGGGGCCCTTAACTTAAGGGTACCTTTAGGTCCTTCAGGCTGAGTCTCGGGATCTACCGAGCTTCAGGGTTCCTCACGGCGCCCTGTATGTTAACGTGTCAGTGTCAGTCTATGCATCTGCTTGTGTGGTGAGCCAATGGGAAGCAGGCAGGATGTACCATTTAAGTAAACTGGGGCTTCAAAAACACATGGATACCTGCTCAGGAGTCTGTGACCATGGTCCTCACGCTCTTGGTCACATACTGAAAGTACCCTGACGTATTCTTGCCCAAGCTATGCTCTATGGGGTGGCGCCCGTTGTGGGATGTTGTTGTTGGATGTACCCTCTATAAGCTTCAGAACGCTGCAAGCCGTCGCAGCTGCAGCAGTGTGAGTGGCTCTTGCCATACACCGTTTAACTTGGGTTTCAGGATTGGGGGTAGGGTTTCATGCCCATCAAAAAAGACTTCCCACTGGCTGCCTCAAGATTTCCAAGCAAAAGACCAAAAGACGGAAACACTGCCCCCTAAGCCTAGACACTTCATGGGGGAATGAATTTCATTGAATGCTGCAAATTGTAGCAGGAAACACGCCTATATTTTGTCTAGGCACTGCCTTCATAGGGCCACATAAGATTATACTTCCCCAAAAGCAACGAGATCATAGAGGCCTGCGACGTGTACGCTGTACCAAACTAGCTATTAAGTTTGATGGCACATGCAAACGATCACAATCTGGCTTCCTTGCTATAGGGGCCTGAATAGTTACCCATAGCATCTTAAATGTCTGCTTGATGTACCCTTCACACTAAGAAAAGGAGTCCAGGAACATACTGTTGGTATTGATCTAGGCCGCTGCAGTAATCATATTGGACTGCAGAGACGGACTCTTTCTTGAGATGTCATGGACATGCCGTGTATGAGAAGCTACAGGTCTGAATTTGTAATCTTGCTTTTGGGGTCTAGCTTTTCGTGACCGTGAACCCTAGATCCCTGACACGCAACAAGTCTGCGACACAGGAACAGCACTCCCATATACGGAACCTAGAGCCATGGAAAGACACAGCTGCAATATAAAGCCTTGCACTTTTGGGCAGCATGTTGCATGAATATACAGCGCAAATACTCGAAGCAGATATTCACGGCAAGCTACCAGTGAAGTTCGAAGCATGGCTTGCGAAGCTCCTACACTCAGCTACAGACTCATCTTATACGTTTTGGATTTTGGCGCCCCTCCGCTTTTGACCGTTTGAAAGTCGATCGGTGCAGCCAAGGGCTTCGTCTTGCAAGGAGGGCCCTTCGATTAGATGGGTATGTCTCACAACCGTTCCTATACAATCCCTAAATCCTAAGCCCCCCCTTAAGCCCCGTCAAATCCCCCATTAGATCCCTTGGGGTCCCTGGAGCCCCTCCACTTAAGAAAAACGCCCTGCAGGCTTAAGAAAGACAGGAATCCAGCCCCCTTTTCAGGTTCAAACCAAGGGGCCCTAGTATGGGCCCTTAACGCTGGGATCCTTACATAGCTGCGATATACCCCATATGTACCCTCAAGGGCGCCTGGAATCCCCTTAGAGGGCCTACGAGCCCATATAAGGGGCTCATACTTCTAACCTTATACCCCTGCAGAAAACATCGCGCAAAGAAACTTCAGATACAGTCCCATCTGAGTCTTCGAACCGAACCGTGGGGACACCGACCTGAGCACATGAAGTCTAGATAGCTTAGGATAAGGGGGTTATGCAGGGTTTCCGGTTTAGGCCAGCAGGTTTGAAGATATGAAGAGGAGTAAGGTTAACAGCACGAATACCATGAGCTTGTAGGTGGCCAGTTGATAATGATTTCGGAACCTCCAACCTAAGCCAATTTGGATTCAGTGTCTGTCTAATCTACCATGTGGAATGAAGTCGCTCAGAAGATAAAGTAAGTTGAGAGTTTTAAGCTCAAGTTCGGGTGGTTTATCGGCCGAGGGGTTTGGGGCTGAGGGTGTGTGGTGTAATGTGTATCCTTAGCTTTTAAGGCTTTACCCTTTACCTTCTATGCCCACGCAAGGTCAGAAGGTTTGACTTTTACAAATGTAGGAATTGCGAAGGGGATTTCAAGGAATCAACAAGAAGTTTTTGCTTTTTGTCTCATGAGGGTACATAGGCATTGAGCGGCCATAGTAGAGACACGAGAATATGTCAAGAGAGGACATGTAAGGATCATGTAGCATGGGGTGTCCATGGCAGCATGAAGAATGTAGTTGAGCGACCCTTATTTGAGCTGCAATACCAGATGTGACTACATCTGCAGCTTTGATCCTAATGTACGTTAGAAAGAAAATTCTATTCTATGTACAAGGACCTGAGCAAAGCAACTAAAGCCTAATTCACTTTCAACGGGGTTTGTGAAGTTCTACCTGAAGTGCCTGGAACTGCGTACTGCTGAATCCTGCATAACTACCAGTATCATGTTGAGGTCTGTTTGAGGTACCGCCCTGAACCTTCACGATGAAAGGAATCTAAGAATCTAAGACCTCAAGCCTGTACATTAGCTGTAGCAAAGCATGTCTACATCGCGCGAAACATGTTCCTCTTTATGTTCGGGCTGGAATTAGAGCCCTTGGTGCCTTTCTATTACTATAATTATCTGTTTTATGTCTGTTTCTCCTATCAGTATTCACCTTGCTATTTCTAGTATCAACGCTATTCATATTAGGCTGCCCATGATTATCACAACTTCATTTGCCATTTACTGTTATCATGCCTACTTCTTCCCCTGACCCTAAGCCTCCAATATCTGGACTGCCTATATACACCAATCAACTCTCAAAAAAGGCGACAGAAGCATCCCCTAAACCCTAAACCCTAAAGCCCTAAACGATGTCGAGTATCGTTTAGGTTTAGGTCTTAAGGTTAAGGGTTCGGATTTTCAAGGATACCTGATCCCCCATATAACCCCTTTAAGCAGTTTAGAAACATAAGCCCTATATAACCACCTGTAATCCCTGTAAGGAGTTTAGACTATAGTGACCCTAAACCCTAAACTTTGGACTATAGCTTATTTGAGGGCATCTTGCATTTTGCGAGGCATGGGCTACCGTGATCTTGATACATCCATGGGTCTACGGTTAGAAGTCTCGGCCCCTAATGTGGGTCCCGAGGACTTGTAGGGAGATTCTAGGGACCCTGGAGGGTACATATAGATTTTTGTAGGGACATAAAGATCCCAGGGTTAAGGGCTCAAACTAGGGGCACATGATGAAAATCTGAAACTTGCGCAACAAAGCAAGCATGCCCTGACCTATGAAAGCCCAAGAAATGATACACCTCCCCATATCTTCCCCATCCGGTTATATAGGGACCATTGGCTAGTGCCCACTTCCTTTTTCCTTCCCCAACTCCCCGACATACGCCTATTTAAGCCCTTAACCCTAAACCTAAACCCCAAGGGGGGTGGGGGATTAATTGTTACGGGGACGTGGCTGGTATTCCTGGGGTGTGGAGCATGCCAAAATGCCTAGGGCGTAGGGTGCCCCTAGACCCTAAACCCCAAATCTAGCTCCATAACTCTGAAAACCGGAGCCCAAATCCACGAACCCGACATCCTAAACCTCTAAACCCTAAACCCTACACTTTAAACTCTGAATCTTAAACCCCTAAACCCTAAACCCCTAGAGACCGCAAAATGTCGGTAAGGCCCCGACCATGGTCGGGGATGTCGGGGAAAGCGCCCGCGCATTCGACGTCCCTTGAATATAGGCCTGGGCCATTTTGAGCGGGGAAGTTTCCTTTTTTCCTACCCAAACCCCAAACGTATGTAGAATAATGGCCTTTGAGGCTATTTTTGGGTGTATGGGGGGCATCATTTTACCTACTTTCGGAGCCCAGGTAAACCCTATCTTGGGTTTAAGCGTTGGGGGTTTTTAAGGTTGGGCTTTTAGTTAGGCCTGTGAGCTGGGTTTAGGCCAGGCACTTACTATCTGGTGCCTAGTAGGGAATGCTGGAATGCATCCAAATAACAATAACCCCATATGTTTATAACCCATTCGGGGTGGGGGAGTTTCAATATTAGGGGGAGACAATTCTTTGCAACCGAAGTTCGGGTGCGTACTTCTTGTATGAAGTGAGCAACGATACACGAATGTCCCTGAGCACATGATGAGAATGGTTTCTTGGTTGCCTTCAGCATCTTCTCTGTGGGGGCTATCACTAGGAATGTTACGCATTTTGGCCCGCTCCCTTTTAAAAAGCTATCTTCGGCGATGGAGGAAACTTACTAGGAGCTACCCCATGTGCAAATTGGATTTCCTTATGTAAGGACAAACGAAGAAGCTTGTATGCTGAGACACTATTCTTCTGGATGGTATCATAATATGAGGGCTTCTAGGGATGATGTAGTGAGGGCCTCAATTATTTCCAATATCATGTCGAGATCCGCTCGAGGTACCCTATACAGAAACTATAAGGAATGTGGCACCCTAATGTTGGTAATCACTTAGGCATCTACAGTATCCTTGTTCTGGTTGGGCAAGGACATGTTCCAGCTGTACCTGCTGCAGCCAATCCGCAGGCGTGCCTCGACAGGGCGACGTCGGGCAACAGCACCGCAGTCGTTACCATACGCGCTTAGCGGGCTGTCGGTGGATCCGACTGACGCAGCGCCACAACCACTCGTGCGTACTTGTGTCGCCGAGAGCTGCGCTGTATGCTCTCCTGGCTAGCGCCGCTCAAGCCGTTTCTGCATGCTTCTCCTGCAGTAAGCTGCGAAGGCCTGCAGAAGCACACGCTGTGTGCCTCCAGCATCGAGGCGTTTCTTCCCCAAGTGCGCATACAAAGTTGTGCCATCCCCGAACCCCATACCCCATGACCCAGAACCCCCACCCATTTGGCAGTTTCTAGGGGATGCCAACATTGACCCTAATCTCAAATAATCCTTATCGTAGGTACGTACCTCCAGACAGGGGACCCCACTTTTTTGGAACCGCTAGCTGGGCTAATAGAGACATGCCACGACCGAACCTACGCCACACTTGAAACCTAGACCCTGTACCCTAAACCCTACATAATTCAAGGCACAAGCAAAGGCTCGTCCCGCAAAATGACACCCATTACACATTGGGGAAACTAGGGGATGATTGGGAGGTTCCATTTGTTTGGATCCTGTAGGGGGTCTGGGTTATTGCTGGGGTTGGAGCTCGTACGCCGGGAGTTGGAGTGCTTAGCCCACGGCTGCCGGGAGTCGGAGTGTTTCAACGCTTTGGAAGCGGTGCTTGTTCAGGAGTCGAAGGTTGTTTAGGGTTCAGCTTTTAGAGCTTGGGAAATACCATGTTCAGGCTTTTGAGCTTGAAATCTCAGGTGCTTGGGTTACGGCTTACCCAACAGTACCAACAGTAGCAGTACATGTATATATATATAGATATACAGATATATGGTCAGGCGTCTGGCGTTCCTGGGCCCCCCCTCTGCGAGGGTGGGGCGGGGCACGAGCATGAACGTTCGGAATCTCCGTGACTACCGTCATTATTAGCACTTCGCAATCTAGAAAGTGCCAACAGTCACAGGGATTGGGTGTCCGGAAAGCGCAATCTTCGTGACCATCGCCACTCTTGGACTCTGACTCTATGTACAAGATTCAAAATTTGCTGACAGTTGCAAAAAAAGAGCCCGGAGCCCTCAAACCTAGCATGCAATGCCAAAGTTATGACTGTAATTACTCAAGCAGGCAGTGCGTACCGCGACCTTCTATCTACCCTCTACACACCCTAAATACCCACTATGAGGGACCAGATACCTCCATTCAAGGGTACATAGAGGGTCCTGGTAGCCCGCACGAATAGGGGGTTGGGCTCGGGCCACGTCCTCCCACTGCTCATGCCCCTACCTTCTACTGGGTTACTGTTAAGGAACTTACGTTAATCTACCATAATATGGATATATAATGAATAATCGGGTTTACATATTGCAGTAACTTACTTTTTAAGTTCCTTAGCAGCAGCCCAGTCTAGCACTGAACCCACGCAATGTTCGTTGCAGTACTACCACCAGCAAGCATTGCGGCTCCGTACTCGTGACCTCACCAGGAATACATGTAGGCTTGACAGAATAGGGCACAAACCCTAAACCCTAAACCCCTAAACCCCAAACCCCTAAACCCTAAACCCTAAACCCTAAACCCCTAAACCCTAAACCGTAAGCCGTGACCTCCAATGGTCGTCTCCCAGAGTTAGAGCAGCCCAAAGTGCGGATGCCATGGTTTGGGGTTCTGACCCTCATTTGGGGGGTTATATCAGAGTTATATAGGGGTAATACAGAGGTAATACAAGGACTATATAGGAATTATGTAGGGGGCTTAGGGTTTAGGTGGAAGGCATGCCTCCAAGTCCAATTCGCACTGCAAATCGCAGCTCTCTTCTTGGAATGCTCCTCATCACACACGGGACCAAGAATAAAATCATACTAATATTGGGTTTAGGTTTAGGGTTTAGGGCCGAAAGCCCTAGTCCTAAAGACTGAAACAGTACCGCTGGAACCCTGTAAGAAACCGACGCCTGTAAGCAAGAATCATTGGAATTTGAATGATCACCAGTGTGATGCTACGTACAGAAAACAGAGTTGGAACAATCCAACCACCCCACACTCAAGCCCCGAGACTCATGTGACCTTTAATGGGGTCCGTGTTTTAAGGTTACCTACTACAATTCCCTGTGCAACCACAGTTTCCATGATGTTTTCCATTGTCTTTTGCATGTGATTTTCCACTGTTGCCTTCTGGATCTTGTTTGGAGAAACCCTTCATGTCTCTCAACCCGGCTAAGGCCACGTTAAGTTTGGTTTATAAGGGTGCCTTAAATTAAAGGAGCCTAGGGTTTAGGGTTAAGGAGTTTGGAGGATTCGGGATGTATGGTTTATGGGTTTGGATTTGATGTAGGCTGTTAGGTTTGGGTTTAGGGCGTATGGGTGGGCCCGCCTAGCTGCAAGACTGTACTTAGCAAATCGCAGGACCAAATCCCCAAAACAAACAACTTAGACCTTGAACCAAAAGCCCGAATTCCGAAGGAAACCAAACCCTCAACCTTGAAAGCTACATCACAAACACCCTAACTCCTAAATCATGACAACCTTTGAACCCTAAACCTTACAACAAAATCTAGCACTGAGTGCTCAACCCAAGACCCTGTAAAAACCGTCACCACGGAAGCCTAAAATTGCTCCCAATAATGCTCTCCCACAACAATAGACCCCCAAAAAGCCAAGTCGCTTGTAAGGGTGTCTCTACATTCTAAAGACCCTCGAAACATGTCACTACATAGCTTCGGGATCCATGCCTCAATTCCCACGAACCCACCACCAGGTTGTTCCAGGCGTCCGGCAGCCTGCTTTTCTAGAAGCCCCGAACCCTTTCATACCCTACAACCCAAAAACGCTAAAGCCCTTAACACCGGAAACCCTCAACCCAAAAACCAAAGCGCTAAATTCCCTGAAGCCCCAATCCCACAAAATGTCTATATATAGCCCCTATTTAACCTCCAAAATAACCCTATACAGCCGTAAAGGTTCATGATACTCTGTGTCTACTTACAGCCCCCGTTTTATAGTTGACGTAACCTACAGAGGAGGCGGAATAAAACAGGCTTATCAGGCCACATAGAAGTAGGTAGTAAGTCCCATGAACCTTTAACAGTGGAGGGAATATGTCAAGGGAGTTTATATGACGATTATAGGGATCCACTCCCCCACTTCCTACTAAGCGCTTGACCCTCTAAATCTAAAATCCTAAGCCCTGAACTCTTAACCCCAGAGCCTAAACTCTAAACCCCTAGTTCCATAAGACTCTTAATAGTAACTTCCATTTTATTTCCCATTATCCCTATATAACCCCAATATCCTATATGGTAGTTTCCATTTCCTTTTCCATTACTGTAACCCCATTATCCCTAAACCCTTGGGACCCCTAAACCCTTGGAACCCATCAAGCCCTCTAAGCGCGCAGCAGCCTGCTGCACCCCTCTGCCGGCCCTCAGGGACGGGAAGCTCAGGACGCGCTAAAGCTTCCGTTAAAGGGGATATAGGCACAGGTTTAGGATTTTAAGGTTTAGGGCTTAGGATTTAGGTATAGGGGGTTATACAGGGATGTATAAGGTTTAGGATTTAAGGATATATCACCCGCGAATGGAGAACGAATCGAAAAGAACCTCAAATGAAACGGAAACCGTGTTTATATGGGTGTGTAGGATAATTACCAATAGTGTGGCCCCAGATTCCTTGTACAACTATGGCACAATTGTACGTCGATTAGATCTGAAATGATATTAGCAATTATCTAGGCCACGTAGTGTGGGGCCATATGGATAAGGGGTTCCTGAGGGATATACAAATGTATATAAATATATATACATATCTGACACATAGAGATGACACATATAGAGGGAGAGAGAGAGGGAGGGAGGGAGAGGCAGGCACTGGGGTTTAGGTTTCGCGTTTGTGGTTTAGATGTCTCCGCGCAACCCCAATACCCCAACTCCGACAGTTCAGTAGTACGTACCCCTTAATGAGTAGGTACTTCCCATCAACAGTATGTGAGTGGGGTTACAGATGGGGCGTGGGGCTTGCAAAATCACTTTTGCACGATAGATTACCCACCAACCCCGAACGAATTTGCACTCGGCTCCTTCACGAAAAGGGACAAGGAGTAACGCCACAAGGCAATCGCAATAATGTGATAGGAAGCGTTGTATTCAATTGGCGCTGATAGGGTTCGAGCTTGGAGGTTGAGGGTTCAGGGTTTAGGGCTATGTGTTCAGGATTTACAAGTTCAGGGGAACGGGAACACAGCCACTGATTACAACTTGCTGGGATCCTGGTTCGAGGTTCCTAATAAGCCTCCCGTATAGAGCTGCCAACATCCTGAACTGGATTCCCGACCGCTGCCGCACTTCTATTTACCAACGGCTGAATATACCGACCGGCTATGGGAGAATTCTTGTTTACAACATGCGGATCTAGGGTGGCGGCATGAGGGTTTGGGGCTTACACCCAGAGCCACCATGCCCTGCAACTCATCATGATCTCATATGACAAGTTGCTATCTCACAGTATCTCACCATGGGGAAGCCAAAGCGCTTCAATCCCTCAAGACTGTCTTCAATACCTACCCTAGACCTACCTAGTTCCGTTCTGGGTAGCGCATCGCAATGCCTTAGCCCAAAGCCAGAATGATCCCAAAAAGGAAATACGAGGGAGCTTTTGGCCTCTGAGTATACATCCCACACCTTAAGACGAATCTCCTCACTGTACTGTTGACCTAGCTCCTAAAACCTCCCATGACACATGCCTCCAGTGATAAGAGGGTTTGGGCTATCTCAATCCGAAAAAGGACCCCGGAACCATGATACGGCTCTTACAGTATTATAGGGTCCTGAATGTTGGGGTTGAGCTTGTTCACACCCTTCGTTTATGCCCTCTACCTTAGCAACCCTAAACCCTAAACTCTAATCCCTAAGCCCTAAACCCTATCATCTACCACCTTAAAAGGTTGTGCGTTGTTGGAGGACTTAGTAAGTAGGTTGATAATGGAGCTACTTGGGGCATTTCTGGTTACCCGACTCCAGGTTGCCCAGTGACTCCTTACTAGGGTTCAGGGTTCAAGGTGGGGTTGTATTCGTTATATCTAGGTTACCCAGCAAACCCTCCATAAAAAGGTAACCTTTTTCCTAAGTGGTACTACTGGGATAACTGCTTATACCTCGTGCCAAAAGTAGACAAAACATATGCACCAGAAACCAGAAAAAGAGCTAATGTTCTTCAGGTAAGTGTTACCTGTAACCCCAACTACCTACAGTCTGTGTGGGTTAGTCTTATAGTCCATTCCTTCAGGGAGTACTTACTACTGAACTGCAGGTAATGGGGAATACAGAATGGAGGTAAACCCTTGCTTCCAGTTGCTTTTCCATTATACAACCCCTATCTATCCTCTACATGAACTACATTGAAAACTACTTTGGGGTTCAGGTACGGGTTATGCCCTAAACCGCGAGCTGCGTACTTACAAATCCCCTCCTGCCAAAATAGACACCCACCCCACCAATATTGAATACTCCCATTGTGGACATAATGGTAAGATTGAATATCAGGGAGGGGTGTGGGGGGTCCCTAAACCCTAAACACTAGGACCCCTGAACCCTAAACCCTGGACCCCTACAGCCTAAACCTTAAACCTAGGACCCCTACCCCTCTACCATAGGACCCCTAAACCCTAAACCCCAAAACCCAGGACCCTAAACCCTAAACCCCAAACCCTAGGACCCCTAAACGCTAAACCCTATACCCCAAACCCTAGGACCCCTAAACGCTAAACCCTATACCCTTAAAACGCGAAGACATAAAGAAAGGTCATCCCGCCCTCCCAGACGATCTAAGGCGTGAACATTGGTATCATGTCGTTGGCAGGGCCTCCAAACACAAGTTTAAGGATTAAGTAGGGCGTAGGGTTTATATAGGATTCAGGGATTACGGCTGATTCAGTTTCAGGATTAAGGAGGGTTTAAGTTTAAGGTTTAGGATTTAGGGTTTCAGCATTAGGGTCAAGGGCAAAGCAAACATGGTGCAGGCATTGGACAAGGTCGATGGTTTAGGGATCATCGTTTTATCTTCCCAACACCTACGCACTATCATGAAGCATGTTGCGACTTCCACCTTGTAGGTAGTGCTGAGCGTGCTATGACGAGAAGCATCTTGAGGTATGCCATTGTGATGAGAATCACAGCGGAAGTATGAACAGCATTATTGGACCAATGTACTGCCAAGTATCACCAAATATCAACAATAAGGTCTTGCATCAGTCCAACATGGCGTTTCTGAAGGCTCTGGATTTGAAGTCTAGGGCTTAAGCCGACGGTAAGGTGCCATGGCGCCAGACTGGATATACCAGAAGCTTTCGAAAATAAGAACGACTCGGATTTGCGGCATCAAGCAAAACCCTACTGCCCAGAAAGTGAAGATCCCAAAAGGACGAAATTCACCAACCTTAATTGCTTCATCTGTTGAAGGCTCCACTCATTCTCCAGAGATTTGCAGGCGCGGCCAGGCTCAAAGAGCGTTTCAGACGTCGTCTCCTATGGCCAGCGTTGGCGAAGATCGCTGCGTTCAGCTCCCGTTTGAGATCATCCTGGAGTTTCTCGAAGAACTGTCGTCTTTGCCCCGTGGCGATGCTGGCGTCTGGAAAGCTTCGGATGCTTCCAGCAACTTGTCGCAAGACGATCGCCCTCCAGCACGTAGAGAAGTGGGATACAGCAGCTACATGTGTAAATGGGAGCTTCCTAAACATAGGAGGCCTCAGAAATGAGCCCTTACTATGAGGATTCCAGAAAAGCCCGCCCCCCCCCCCTCAATCTTCGGAAACCCTAGTCCCTATAAACCACTACATAATCCCAGTTGTTGTTTCATTCTAATTGTCCCATTTGATTCTCTGTTTCTTGATGCGAGAGGGACCTCTGAAACGCTTGTGGGGGTTTCCTCGAGAGTAGGGGCCCATCGGTGGAGTACCTATCGTACAGATTACGATATTGGGGGGGGGGGTCTATATATTGGGTTCCCCTACGTGATGAAAATACCGTATTGAGTCCGCATCTGCAACAGGAAACTTTGGTAACCCCAACCGCAAAGCCAAGATCCTAGGAATAATACTTCTGTGACAGATATGGGGTCCTAATTTTGGGGCTTAACGTCATTAAGCTCCTCCCACTAATCTAATGTACCCGAAACGCTGCCACAGCATGTCTAGGGCCGACTCCTTAACTTGACCTCACTCCGCAAATCTGAATCATGGGGATAGCTACCCAGCAGAGTGCTATATGCCAGTACTGACACACACAGAGGGCTTTTTTTGCAGCTACAGTACACAACCAACTTATGTGGCGGGTTGTCGTAGGGCATGTAAATCATGCGTAATGCCCCCCTAGAAAAAAAAAGTTTACGAAACGAATTCACGCATCATGCTCTCTCACCCTTGCAGTCGGTCACACGCTGAAGTTCGCCGAAGACTTAACATGATACTTGCTCAAGGTGACTTGCCAAAAACAAATCGTATGATCACATGATATTGCACGAGCTAGTAATTGAAACTTTCGCGGCTTCAGCAACACATCCAACGGCAACCTTCAGAGTAGCAGGTGCAGAAGGCTTAAACCCAGGATTCAAAGCATTGCACAATCTTTCAGCATTTTTTGTACACCCTCAACACCCGACATGATCCAAATTTGCCATCAACAATACCGCTGACAAACCCTCCGCAAACCACTACAACTTTGACGAACCCTTCACGCCAACTCGACATCGGCAAACACCAACCCCTGAAACCTCGTGACTCCAGAACCCAAGAACGCCTATATGGGCATGAAACCGTTTCAGATCCTACGATGTTTTTGTCTCATCTTCCAAGCTCATGCCCTAGCAAACCATACAATGACCGGAAACATTGCAAAGAAATTTTAAATAGGGCCACAGTGCGGAACCATAAACCCACTCACTGAACCCCCCCAACCACCATTTTAAAGTGCCGCGCAATTGTGCGCGCTATCCCTTAGGAGGACCCACAACCCTGTAATAGTGGTACAATCGAAATACAGAAGGACCCTAGTGTAATCCTTGTTATCACATGGGGCCACTTTTGCTGGATGTGGGGTCCACCTAAGCTATCCCTCAGGAACTTGGAGGTGCAAAAGCTTCACTCCGCACGCAAGCCCTTTCTAGTCCTTTTATAGGAGCCGGTACCGTCATTAAAATTATGGCCCCGTTAGGGTCCCTGTTTATGATACCGCTGCCAATATTTCGGGCAACGAAACGGGACCATGATTTTGACTATTCCCTTAATCTATGAAATAAATAGAACAACCACGTCACCAAGTTCCCTTGACGCGGTCGATGGATGAAATTGTGCAAAACTGCAAAACCGCAGGTATTGTATGGTAGCAGAATTTCTTGTGATCAGTATGTAAAGTCGTGGAGATTATGTCCAGCAACCGTATAGCTTGCCTGGAGTTGCCCCCGTGCCCTGCCGATCTTTGAGCCCAAAGCGACGGATAACTGCAGGTTTAAAGTCGTCCAAGTATTCTCTGCGTAAATTTTGAAACATGGTGGGCTAGATAGCGGACATTGCACAACTAACCAACCGGCATGAAAGTCACATAACGTCCTTTTTCGTCTGGTTGGGCTCTCCGAACTTCCATCCCAAAAGTCTAATTCTAGAAATCGCCTTCGGATTGGCCAGGGATGCATAAAGCTTACAAAAAACCTCTCCCTGGTGCTTCGCAGGGAACGGATCCCGTGTTAATTTCCCGTTCCAACTTTAGAGCCCTCATGTTGAACATGGGGTTTCAGGCCAAGGTTTAAACAGCTTGCCCAGGTGGCTGGCCCCTTTCCCTCGAAACCTCCGAGCTGGTACCAACATGTATATATGTATATATTTACATACACATACATATATGTTTTTGAAGGGGTGGGAATGGTTACTAAATCATCTAAGAGACTAAGATTGGTATGGGGGCATGCGCAGGCATAATGCAGGCTTCAGAGATGCGGGGGCCAAGGTTGGAACATTTTGTGTTTGTTACTTCTGATGCTCCCCCCGCCCCAACCCCCCCGAAACAAACGCGGAGGCCCAAGAGACGGCAGTCAGTTAAAACAGTGGGCTCCAGCTTCCTCAGGAGGAACCTTATCTCAAATATTGGGGGGCCTTTTTAACATTAGGGGTGGGGCGGCATGTTCCATATTAGCATTGCGGGACTGTTCGAGAAGTGGACCACCCGTCTGAATCAAGAGCTCAAGGTCTCAGGATGATAAAGGGTATAGTCCCCCTTAACTAGATAGAATATGGGGTATATGGGGATCTTATATGATCTTATTATAATATACCCGAAAGCCATATTCTATCTACTTATGGGGACAAGAGGCGTAGCAAATATGTTTGGCCATGGAGAAGCAACCTGGGGTTCTGGCAAACTTCCCCAAATATACCCTACAGGAACATGACTTGATGGTCCTATGATCCCCTGGTGTCTCTTATTACTCCACTAAACCCTTTACCTTCCACATCCTCTTCGCTGCTTCGTCTTTTGCGCTCCATCCTGGAGCACCTCTTCCCGCGTCTAGGCTTTCTATGTGCATATATGGGGACTGCTAAATAAAAACACCCCCCGTCCCCCTTCCCCAAACCATGTACATCCTCTAAGTAATTCGGGGTCCCCTACTCAAGTTGGGGTAAAATGGTTCGGAACCTTGAACAGGAATTAGAACTTTTGGGGAGCAGATCCCGGCTCTAGACAACTGGCAGGGACGCGGATTTCATTACGGCTTGAACTTCTTAAGGGCTTGGAATTTCCTGGCTTTCCTTGCAAGATCCCGGATTTAAGCGCGCGTAGAGGAGCCTAAGGATGAGTATGCGTTACAACCACAACAGACTTCCCACAAAAACGAAGTGATCATGAGGCCGTGCTTCCGATTCTGTAACATCTATCTACCCAAGCCACCGGGATTAGAGGTCTAAGATTTAGATTTGATTCCTGCCGCTTAAAGCCCGAGAGTCCGGAGTCGAACATCTTCACCCCCGAATCCGATATCTACAAGCTTATTGAGGCAGGTTGCTTGCAGAGGCGGTTCAAACCAACAATAGCCTGGAGACCTGTAGTTCACACTACCTCGTTTTAGTTCAGGAATCATTTTCAGAATGGCTGCCCACTTGGTGATCCATATTGGGAGACCTATTTAACATTAAGGGTGGGGGGCGTGTTCCATATTAGTAATAGTATAGCGGGATTCTTCGAGAAGTGGACTCCCCATCTGCAAAAGGCCAAGCCACCCAAGATGATATTTAGGATTTAGGGTAAACGCAGCGAGCATGATTGGCAGTTCAGAAGCAGTCTGGGGTTCTGGCAAACTTCTCCTTATAGTATCATTGTCCAGGAAGTATAACCTACAGTATCACGGCTTGATGGTCCATACTAGTCCACTAAACCCTTTACCTTTGACATCCTCATCCCTAATTCGTCTTTTGCGACTTACGCGGCAGGCTTTGCGAGCAGGCAGAGGTCGGCCAGAACCTTTTCGTAAAAGGTTTGGCCTTCCTTCAGCTCGGGCTCAGGCCTCAGCGTATGGTTCCCCTTAAGTAGGGTTTGGGTAAGTGATATAGGGGTTATATTGGAATAATGAAAGAAAAATGGAAACTACTACGTAGTGTTTAGGGTTCAGGGTCTGGGGTTTATAGTCCCCTTAAGTAGATAGAATATGGCTTTGGGTATATTGTAATAAGATCCCCATCTACCCCATATTCTGTCTACTTAAGTGGGACTGTAGGCTGATCCGTGCAGGTACTGCAATGCTTCCTCAGGACTAAGGCATATTCAAGGCTTATTCGGGTTGTGTGAGGATTAGAACCAGAAAATGGAACCTATGCTTCATTCACTACTAGCAGGCGTCAAGCCTCAGGCAAGTTCAATGTGATGGATGGGTTATTCGAGGCTATCCAAAGACTCAGGCCATTCACCTTGACACTGCGGTTCATTCGAGACTCAGATGTAACGGCACATGGCTTGATCCTTTTACAAGTCCTCGGGCATCACGGAATCGCCTAACTCCGGAACCTGAGTGATCGGATCGTGGGCTTCAGAATGCCGAGTCTAGACAGTGGCTACGCTGAACAAGTGGCAAACTGTCGTTGAGGGCTTCTTCTTATTGACCGCTCAGCTCAGTCGCAGTCCCCGTAAGTACTTCCATGAACCCCTCGATAAATCCATGTTTGCTGCTACAATTACTTACATAGTTTCTTGTGTTGTGCTTTTCCAAGACCGAAAACACAACCACACCACCAGCTCCGGGTCGGAGAGCCATGAACCACCAGTTGGAATGAGGTCCGGTGAATTGCCCCGTGTACCCTACATCCATAAATGCCATCGCCTGATGCATGCTGACAACTGACAACCGAATAGCTTCCATATGAACTGCGAATCTAACTTGGTCTAGAGTCTAGAATCTCAGCAACTCCTACGGCAGTGTTTCCAACATGTGACCTCCAACATGAAGCACACAGGCCGGTTAATTGCAACAATTCCCTGTGTGAGATATAAATCCATGCCTTCAGCTGCACCTCGCATCGCTCGATATTGCTACTCGTCAAATTCTAGCCGATGCACCCAACTTGACCAGCCCACGTACCATGCAAAACCCTGATGCAAAGAACATTTACACATCTAAACTTGAGCCTAAGCCATCCAACAAAACTGAAGAAACATCAGCCCTGGAAACCAGGGTGCGAACAACCATATATATATATATATTTATTTATTTATTTATATACACATACATGTACATGGGTTTGGGGTGTAAGGATGTTGCACCAATAATGGAGACTGGAATGGAAACAAGCATCTGTAAGGAACACATGTCAACAACTTTCTAGGCAAGCAGTATAGACCCTAAAACTGGCACGGTTATTCTGCTTGAGCTTCGCAAAGGCGTTATGCGCGGCACTCGCACAAACCTCCATCCATAAACGCGTACCCTATGCCCTATACCCTAACTCACGCCAAAATCCTGAACATCACGAAGCTTCCCCAAATGCCTGCGAAGAGAGCTTTCTTCAGCTCCTGCCGTTGTATAGGAATCCGAAGGTATGTCTATCAGATTAAGATAGGACTTGATTCATGTTCCCTTCAGAAACTATCTACGCTCACTAGTGCTTTTAAGGGAACCTACACATATCTAGCAACACCACTGCAAAAATACTTCATGCAGAGTTCCAAGGTTAGGACTCAATTTGAAATTGGAGGTTTAAGTGTTCACGTCATGTGCAAACAAGCTGAATGCTTGTAGGGCTATGGTATTGGATTACAAAGTATTCCCCTGAAAACATACTGTTTTGTTTTGAGGCTCAGGGCTTCACGATGAAGCCGAAAATGAAAAATAATCAAGTCAAAGGAGCGCAATGCTCTCTTGGAAGAAGTGCTTCAGGTTTAGAGAATGTTGTCGGTCCATTCACCTTTTCATGAGGGCTGTGCTGGCACTAAGATATTGTTGCGAAGAGGAAACATCCGAATCGTAATAATTCCATTCTCCAAAAAGTGCCAATTACACCCTATCATGAACCCACTTAAGGCAACGCAAGCCCTCCATCCCTATAATGTCTGGGCGTTCATGGGCTTCATGATTAACACATTGAGTTTGAGCCCGGCTCAGCATTTGTGATCTTAAGGCTTGCAATTTCGGCTGCAACTAAAAGTTTTGAGAATGTCAACCTTTTGCAGGCATACTAGACATCCAAAGGAAGACCTTTAGCAAACGCGTGTCTTCCGCACGCTTTGCTTTCGTGGAACGATCCCTGCAAACCCACAATCCTTACCCCTCCAATAGAGGAACATCGAATCGCAAATAGCCCGGGTTCATACACCACAAGATGACGGGCCTAAATTGTCAGAAGGGGTGCGCTGGTAGCCCTTTGCCTCTCAGGCTCTCAGGCCTATCAACCCAGGATGGTGTTTTCCTGCTGATGTTCCTTCTTCGGGCCTCCCTCCTTACCCATGCTCCAAGCATCAACATGCTTACCATTGCAGGAGTGCAACCTAAGGATCCTGTAGATTCTGCGGAATGCAGCAAATTGCGGCATCTTTTAGAACAGGGGCGCCTTTGCCTGTAGAAATGAAAAGAAATATAGAATCATCATCCGGAGACTTGTGAGACACCCTATAGCCGCAACTTGAGCCTCCGGCACACATATAGCACATTGTAAGACCTTTGTGGCATGGCCCTTATTTCCACAGACTTGTTTTGGAGCTCCTGTTTGAGATCGTCCTGGAGTTTCTCAGCGGCCGCCGTTCTTTGCCCCATGGCAACGCTGGCCTCAACAAGCACGGCTCTAGATCCTCTCCTCCGAACTGCCCTACGTGGACTTCTTGCAGTCTTGGGGTATTCTTGGGTCCTGTTGCAAGATGCATGCGCGGCTTACATAGAATTGACTCAGGAAGTCTTCCACATCGTAATTTTCTTCATCCTGGATGAATCCTCGAAGCAGAAGACTCCGGCGAACAAGGACTCACTTTCCAAACATTTTCGAAAAAATGGCGCAGCTCACGAACCGCACAGAGCAGGAACAACAAAGAGTCCGAGGGGCCGTGTCTTGCACCTGAACCGTTAAACAAATAGGTCCTAAATAGGTATATAAACTCAGTGGAAATAAAGCTTGCGCCCGCTTTACCTGGTTCAGATTCCAGGTGAGCCGTACGGACATAAACTAGAAGAAGGAGCTGCTAAAAAGGAAATCTACGACTCTCTATACACTTCATGCGGATACATGAAAGCAGAGCAACAGCCAAAAAACGTCAAATTCATCAAAACACTTTGCCACTCCTGAAAGTAGCTGTTCAAGCATCCCTTTGGAGTGATACGTCACAGAAAGACACCCAAACCCAAATGAGATATAGTCTGAACTCCTGGTATCCCCCTTAAAAACCCCGATAGTACACAACTCCCAGCTTGGCTCAAATGAGCGCCGAACGTCTATGCGTTTGGCAGGGACTTGAGGTCTCGCAAGAGTTTCTCGTAGAAACTCTCTTGAGCCTTCCGCGGCGACTCTGGCCTCAATGGCGGAAGTGTAGGTTGGTCCGGGCATAACTGGCCGCAGGTAGAAAAAATGTGGTTCCTCGGGTCCTTCACCTTGCACCGGGCTTTATTCGGTAGTCACTGTTGTGACACACCACGTGAACCCTATTACAATCTATCCGGCATCCTGGGAGTCCCGAACTCCTGAACTTCCTGGACCCTGACTGCTGTTTGGGTTGTCATGAAGCAACGCCGAATCCCGGCAGGGCGTCAGCTGAACAATTGTAAAACTTGCGGTAGAGGGCTCGTAGGGAATGACAGATGTGAGTCCCTGGGCGGAGAATAAAACAGTTCAACCATGGGTAGACCATGACTAGTAATCTTGATGGCCCGATCTCCTTTTTGACCGTACTCCAAATACTGGTTGAATGTGCGCGCTATGAGCTTTAGGCATCATTGGTTCAAACGTGTTCATGATCTTTGGACTTGAGGCTGAGGGATGAGTCCTCGTGACTGTGTCCCATTACGCTTCCAGAATCGAAAGGCTGGAGTCACACTTCAAGAACTGAGAACTGCATCTCAAACTCTTAGCTGCTCCAAACCCTATTCAATGTGCCCTCTTATTCTGCAAGTTTGCTTTCTCTTGCCGAATTCTTTTGAAACACAGATTCAGCTGGACCTTGCAGGCTCCAGATTCCGAGCCGTCAATCTTCAGGTGGGGGTGGGGATGTTCCCCGGGTGGGTGCTTGCCTTTTGGCCAGCAGCCAGACGGAGAACATTTTGAGGCGTTTGAGGCCCGATTTGTTCTGACACTTTAAGCGGCCCCTGCACCAAATCCCCAACAAAGAGAGCAAGCCTTGCACCTCTCTTACTTCCAGCTTGTCGTAATGTTCAGATGAAAAAACACGACGTATGCGATGGTTGGCTTGGCATTCACATGGAAATCCTTAAGGAGCCGGAGCAGACAAACTTCGTAACGCCTTCGGGGGCTGCAAGCCTCACATAAAATCCCGCCACAACAAGAACCTTTCAGCTCCTCCCAAATCACCTTCCAGATTTCCCGACATCGGAACACCATGGTTTCAGGGGAGGACAGTACCAAGATCGACAATCTCAAGGGCGGAGTTTCCCCACTGAAGCAACCGCTGCGTTGCAAGTGGTAAGAAAAGCTGTCGCGAGTAATTAACCTATTGTGTATCCACCTCACCTGGTTCAGATTCTAGGTGAGTCATACAGACATGAACTTCAAGGGGGAGCTGCTAAAAAGGACATCTATGATCCTCCATACACTTCATGCGGAATCACGAAGACAGAGCAACCGCGAAAAGAACGCCAAATTCATCAACACAGCTTGCAATTCTTTGAAATATCTTTCCCAGAAAGTACTTGAAGTGCTACTTGAAAGGCTACATTTGCTACATCACAGAGATACACCCAAAACCCAAATGAGCGCCGAGCGTGCCCGCTAATTTAAGCGCAGTCCGGTGCTTGTGCACCAGATACTGCTGCTGGGCCAGGCCCTGCAACAGGGCTGTGGATGATCTTGTTTGCATTCTGCCAACGAAATGTCTCGTTGAGCAGAGGGCGCGTCACTTTGCGAAAGGCTCTTGAGGGGTTTTGTTCGGCAGGTCGCGAAGAGAATGCTACACACATGGGAGGTGGACCTGCGCATTGGCTGTTCCGGCTGTTTCGGTGTGCTATATAATAGAGAGGACATTCGTTCACCTCTTCTTTGTTTTTCTGTGCATCCATGCAAGCATCCCATGCATTCCCCATAATTTGCCTTCAATATATCATTGGAACCCTGCAACTTGAGAAACAACCACAACCTCACGGAAGTGGCCTGTCAAGCAGCCATTCAGAGGAAAAGAATCACAAAAATAACGTGCATCGAGGACAGGTTCAAGATCTAAGTGGTATCTTCTAGGATGTTGGTACCTTCTAGGCAATCTATGTAGACTCAAAAACCTTGTCCGGTCCTTTTACGTGACCTTGCTTACAACGTTATGTACCGCACGCGCGCCTGTACACCTACCCTAGCTCTCGCAACAATCCTGAGGACATCATGAAGCTTGCCCAAACGCCTGTGAAGAGAGCCTTTTCTCAGCTCCTGACATTGTATAGGAATTCGAAAAGATGTCTGTGGGGATGTATACGTATGAAAAGATAGGTCTGAGCTTATGTTCACTCCAGAAAAAGCCCCTACGCTCACTCATTTGTTCAGGCAAACCTACATATATCCATCACCGCATCTGACATACCTAATACAGGTGCCAAGCTTGGGTTTCAACTCGAACTTGTAGGCTTAAGCTTTCAAGTCTTTTTCAGGAAGCTGACTGCTCTTACGGCCATGTATGGGTTTCAAAGGATTCCCCTAATGATAAAAAATCGGTTGGGTTGGGTGTCTAGAAATGGTTCACAACTCCAGGCTCAGGTACGGCTGAAAGTATAAAATCTAACTGCAAGCAGGACAGTTGGGAACTGTTGCAGGGCCTCTGCTCGGGCCATATCATGCAGTATCCAACCCTATACATCTACACTTGGGCTTGATGCTTTGCTGCTTGGGAATGTACTTTTCAGATAGATGGCACCCAGCATCTCGTCACTTTAGGGTCTATCGTTTATGGAGTTGGCGTTCGTTGTTTCCGGGCTTAGGCAGGTTTAGAGTCTACGAACATCACAGGAGGGAGTTTTCCATGTAGGGACCTTACATAAGCCGTATATACCACGTATATGTCTCCCCATGACCCCTATATACACCTTATGTACCCATGATATAAAAACCACCCATCGGAAACTCCCCTCCTGTAGTTGGTCCTAACAGAGGAACCTAAGGACCAAAGTGGGACATAACCCAAACTTGCTGGGCTTCAAGATCTAAATCCTGGACCCTCAATTATGCACCTTAAAGCCCAAATGTCTTGAGTCCTGCACCAAAATCTCAGACCTTGAACTATGCATCTTCAAACCAAAAACCCTAAGTCCTACACCTGGAGCCCCGAAACCAATATTTACAAGAGGGAATAACCTGGAGACCTGTAGTTTGCGCACCACCTCGTCTCACGTCAGGATTCATTTCCAGCATGGCTTCCCTGTTCGTGACTCAGTAGGCGATCTGACTCCCTGCCTCCCTTTTACAACTGGACCCGCTGAGTGCCTCCCTAGGGACGAAACCTTTGCCCTCAACCCTAAACCTTATAGAAATTTGTATATGCATAAGTGTATACATATATATTATATATACACACACATACACCTATTTATGCAAATGGGGGTTGTCCAAAATACATATCCTAAATGGTCATTAGATCGGTTCCTTTTGATTCTGATCTTCCTTCGAGGGAAAGTTAGCCCACTGGCCCTCCTTGACAACAACCTTCAGAACAACCTATACTGTAGAAATACCTTCTCCAGCAG
>CAJNIZ010046737.1:12253-30475 GCA_905231905.1 Symbiodinium pilosum
TACTTTAATCACCAAAACCTTACTACCTTGAGATAAGATTTGAGGGTCACTATTGAGGATGCCTAATTTCTATTGTTCGGAGGCCGGTTTGGGGGGTGGGGGTGGGGGAGGGGGAGGGGGGGGGGCCCCCATATTAAAGAGGGTCCAACATTATAAGGTCCCTTTGAGGGGGCTATAGGGGATTTAGGGTTTAGAGCTTAGGCTTAGGGATATTAGAGGATCATAAGGATGAATCTTCCCCATATAAAAAAATGGACACTGGGTTCTTAATCGCGAACATATTCGCACTATACTATACTAGACCACCCCTATGTCGACCCTTTAATTAAAGCTCCCTTGGTAAGCTCAACATGGACAATACCCTAAACTCTCATCCCTCCACCCTAAGCCCTAAACCCTAAACTCTAAACCCTCAACCCCCTAACTGAAGGGTTTAGGACTCAGGGTTTAGGTTATCTTAGGTTGTTTTTTTGGGGAGCCGCAATCTGGAAATTTCCAAAACAAGGGACCACAACTTGCGCGCCAAAATCATGCACAGCAACCAGTATCTCAAAAGGAGCTTCAAATTGTTGGTAACCGCCGAACTGCGAACGAATGTTTCTTGGAGGGACTTGCTCAACTACGTATGCAAAGGCAAAATGGCAGTTTCCATAGATAAGGGGAACCCAATATAGACCCAAAATATGATCATCCTTACTATAGGGACCCCCAAAATGGCGCCCCTAATTTTAGGAAACCCCCAAATATTTTTGGGCCCATGGTCGCACTTCATGTTTGGATTTCGAAATCTTTGACGGAAGCTTACTGTTTATGAATTCGTCAGAGATGGCCTTGCAGCACAGAAAGCTAGAAGTGCCCTGAAAGCCCTAAACCCTAAATCCTAAGGCTGCGCGTGCGTCAGTCTTGACGGACGCGCTGATGCCAGACAAGGTGGCCTGTAGCCCCTGTAGGTTTAGGGTTTAGGGTTCAGGGTTCCTAGTATCCCCCTTAATGACATCTATGGTACTCCTCTATAGAATCCCCTTTTGAGTTTAGACTATAGCTCATCTGAGCAGCGTTTTTTGGGTGGTTAAAGTCAGTAAGATAATATTCCTTATATCAAATGCTATACCCCAAAAGGAGGATATAATCTTACTCTATATTGGGTACCATAGTATCCTCAAATAAAATACTGCTCATCTGGTAACCAAAGCCGGAGTCTTGAGGTATCCCTACCTGGACTCGAAGCTAAGCCAGCAACCGGAACTGCGGGCGTTCAGGGTTTATAGGGTTTAGGGTTCTGCCACTGTGAATCCTCGAATCCTACCCTTTTACTTTAAATGCCTTTTGAAGTTGTAATGTAGACGACATTTATAACAACGACCTTGTAGCTGAACAGCAGTCATGCATGCAACTTTCGAGTCAAACTCCCATGCCCTAAATCCTAAACCCCTACCCCCCAAAACTCACAGCCCTTCTACCAATCTCCACCTGCAACCCAGCCTCCCATATCCTGCGACCTGAGCCCTTAACCCCAAGGGTTTAGGGTTTCGGGCTCAGGGTAAACCTGCTTATGCCTGTCCAGCCGCAGAGCTAATGCATTTGTCCGGATACAGTGTCTGCAAGTGAAAGAGCGACTTAAACCCTCAACACACGAGCTAGAGCCTAAACTGCTGGTATCCCCCTGTATAACCCCTACTATACTCCCCTTTATAGCTTTGGGGGGTGTAGACTACAGATCACGTAAGGCCTGAACTATAAACCCTAAGCCCTGAACCCCTAGCCCCCTGCGGCCTGAAATTCGAAATTTGAAGCACCAAAGCTCCCAAAGAGCCTGCTGTCCAACTGCCTTCTTTAGACCCTAAACCCTAAACCGGTTTGAGGAATGGGGTTTGGGGGTGTCAGGTTTCTTTAGGTCTAGGGTGGAGGGTTGCTTTGACGTTCAGATTTTACAGCTTATTTGCCTTTACGGGCTTTGGGTGTAGTGTGTGAGGTGTTTTAAGGTTTAGGTTTTAGTATTTCATGGTTCTGAACCTTTTGAGAGCATCTCTCTACTGGCCCTGAAAGTCGAGGTGCTAGAGTGCTAGAGGGATAGATGATGAGTTTTCGGCCAGCTCAATATAAAGGATATGTTGAACGCATTTGAGGTTTCCCAAAATTAAGAGTACCATTTGGGGGGGTTCTACTGGGGACTACAGTTTTTGGGGGTCGAAATTGGGGTCGGGGTCCCTGTACTGAGGGACACTAACATATCTTTCCGTACTTATATGTTGGTGGCTCAAGATTGTGGATATTTCGGACTTGGAGATCAGGACGGGTTCGGGCGTCTTGTTTATTGGCATGATGGCTCTGGGGTGAAAGGCTTCAAAGAATTACTCCGCTTGGGGCCCAATATGGAACCCCCCTCCCACAACCCAAACTTCTCTTCTGGCCATTTCAGGCAGGCCTCAAAAACTCTGCTCCTCACCCCGCAGATACACTATCCAGCATTCCTAAGGAGCCTATGTACACACACCGAAACCCGACACAAAAGCAAAAACCTTACGTCACGTAGGGTTCCCAAAGCCCTAAACCCTTCACTGTGTTTCCATGTTGGATGCAAAGACAATCAAGGCTTGCCAGGGTGTATAAACCAGCAAATGGAAGCTGTCAAATTTCTGGCCAAGAATGTGAGCTTAAGGTTTGGATTTCTTGTTGAGTGCAGGGTTCAAGGCTTGGGGTTTAGGTTTCCTTTTGAGTGTAGGGTTTGGGGCTTAAGGGTTAACGCTTAGGCCTCAGCTCTCCGCCCAACCATCTCCCCTCTCTTTGAACAGGGTTTGCTGTGCTAAGTTTTCAGTCACGCAAAGGTTTTAGGGAGCAATTCCTTGAAACAACCAGCTCGCCCACAAGCGGATTGATAACGTTCATAGCCGAGAGCATACGGTGACTGGCCAAACTCTAAACCCCTTAACCGCTAAACCCCTACCCCAAAACCCCAAAACCCCTAGACCGGACCCCCAAACGGAAAACCGTTCATCCCCGAGAACACACCATCAGCTGTGCATCCAGTTTAGCGTTTAGGGCTTAGGGAAACCCATGGAGAGGAAAATGGGCGTGGAAAAGAATCTGGAAATTACTATAATGGGTTATATTGTACAGCGTATATGTTGGGGTTATATTGCTACAACATACTAGAATACAGGTTTAGGGTTTAAAGGGGTTTATAAGGTGTAGGTTTTTGGGTCATGGCTTAGGGTTCGGGACATGAAATCGAAACCCCTAAACCCTAAACCCTTGTACCATAAGCGGCGTGTGGCGCAAAGCCCGAGGCCCAGCTAGCTGCATCGAGATGGAGCTCGAGGTCTCCCTATAATATAGCTCTGTGTATATGAGCTATAGTCTAAACTCCTAGTATCCCCCTTAATAACTCCAATAATACTCCCATATAGAATCCCCTGTATAAACCACTTGCAGGAATGTAGACCATAGCTCATATGCTGAAAGGGAGGCCTTCCAGGTGGTTTTTTCGCCCAAGCTGGTCAACCAACTCAGTTTCTGGCCTCTCTGGGCCTTCCAGCACAGCTCATCTTGATCCCGGCTCGGAGGCAACGTTGCGCACCAGAACACTTTCCCGGGTGTGAAGGCCTCTGCAATAGGGAGAGTTGCAGAATGTGCGGTGGAGCGCATTCTCTTCTCCACATACAATGGTTTGGTCCCTTCGGGTTGGAAAAAGCTGGGGTTTGGGGTTTGCCTTCGGCGTGGTGTGCAGGACCTTCGAGGCCCATACGGTGAATACAAAAAGCCCTGCCACTGCATGACCCTACGTGCGTTATACCTAGCCATAAAAGTCCTGCATGACCCTAAGTACCTTACACCTCGGGAGTAATGGTATCCTGCATGCTCATCTCATGAGCAATCGTCCCGTTTTGCAGGGGAGGTCCTTCAGGGGGCTCCATGATAAGAACTGCACTGAGAAAATTGCAAAAAGCAGGTCATTGTTGTTTAGCTCCTTGCCTTCGGCAGAAAAGGACTTACATGCATACTTCTACTCCGTGGCTCCTTGCATACTAGCCCTATGCAATAAATCCCACCATCAGGTGAGTAGTGTTTTTTTGGTGGTTGAACCTGGTAAGATTATATTCCTTCTATAGAATACTATACCCCAAAAGGAGAGAATCTTACTATGTATTGGGTACCATAGTATCCCCAAATAAAATACTACTCAAGTGCAGCTACATGCATGGGAATATCACAAGTTGTAGTTTAAGGGTCCTCCAAAGCAGCTACAAAGATGCCCTGAAAACGCGGTTTAGGGTTTAGGGATTAGGGTTTAGGGTTTCGGGCTGCCAGCTTACCAACCAGCATGAATGCAAGGAGATTATCAGGGTCCACCATGCCGGATTTGATGAGAATCGCTTTGAAAACCCTAAACCCAAACCTTGAATCCTGGGCTTTGTCATTAAAGCGTCTGCGAACATGGGTTTAGGGTTTAGGGCCTAGGGCTCAAGCCTATTCTCCTCCCTATAACTTAGTAGGAGAAGTGGGATTAAAGTTCAAGGGCCTGTTGTTGGCACCTTCCTGTGGTTACAACAGAAATGCCCAAAGAAGCCACAAAAATCACGTGAATACTGAAGCATGGAATCTGTGTCAAATCCATAGCTAAGCTCAAAACCAGCTGTTGAGTACTGGTATGTAATGAAGAAATAAGCAAGAAAATGAAAGCTAATTTGGGATGTTTAGGGCATAGGGAGGGGAAAACATAAGGAAGGGAAGAAGAAAAATGCAATACCGCCATTTAGGTGTTGCTTATCTCTGGTTAAAAAAAGGTTGGGAATGGATCCTCATACTAGCCCTACACAAGCCCAAAAAATACAAAGGTTTCCATGTTCCTTTGCATCCCTTCATTTCTTGCTAACCGGAAGTTTAGGGGTTTAGGGATGCGTACGGTTCTTCGTCTCAGGATCGCACGCAGATGCGGCACGCTGCCCAAGCTTTGGCCTGCAGCGCTAAACTGCGAACTCCGATACCCCTTAATGAATCATTGGGTTAATATTGGGATGATGGAGAATCAAATGGAAAAGAAAATGGAAAATGACATGGAAACTGGTGTTGCAGAAACCCTGTTGGGGGCCCTAGAAAATACTCTGTGTAAAGTACATTCCGGAATTGCGGCGGATAAGGCTTTCTGGGACCATGACAAAAAATTATGAAAACAGTCAATGCGAACACACATTGCCACGGTAGAAACCATCTCCGTCACCACTACTATCTGCCGCCACCACCACCCCAAACAACCAACGCCGCCGTCGCATCAACACAACAACAACCAGTTCAACAACGACGGCTGCCATCACCTCTATTGCCGCCAGCAGAACATGTGACTTAGGAGCACGGTTGAGGTTTCTTTGTTTCGTTCTTCCACTCTCCTCTCCTGGTGATGTCTTTCTTGCTTTCTTTATCTATTTCCCGCTTCTGCTCTGTTCTTTTATTTTTCTATTCATCATCGTCTTGTTGTGATTATGTATTTCCTTCTTTTCTTGTTGTTATTCCTCATTTCTGGGTTTCTTTCTTTCTGGCTTTCTTTGTGTCTTTCTTGAATTTTCCTGTCAATCTTTCCTAGTCATTTCTGCCGTGCTTTCTGTTTTTATTGCGCTTTTTGCTTCCTTTTTTTTAAAAGAGAGTTCTACTCGAGAAGCAGAAATTTGTTGTTTTCTTTCCGCTGATTTCCAGCGTCCAGAGCTGCCAATGCTGCGTTTTGTGAACTGAAAAAAATCTTGCTGTTTTGTTTATTCTTTTTTCTGCAATTTTTGCTGTCCGACCCATTGTTGCTGCTGCAGCAGTAGCAGCACAACCACCACTGCCGCTGCGACCGCCACCGCCGCCGCCGCTGCCCCCGCCCCCACCACTGCAACCGCCACCGCAACTGCCAACCCAAGCTCTCAGCAACATGAACAGCACCACAACAATCGCAAGCAGGCCACAATCACTGTAGACCCAACAGGACGGAGACACATGAGCTGTTTAGACTATAGCTCAAATAGTTATAAGGACACCAGGACCTACAAGGTGGCGAGTGGCGAAAAAGACGGAGTAGCATATGCTTTAGGGTTTAGGGTTTATAACTACAGGGTTTGTGTTGAACTTCAGATTCCGAGGCTACGAGGGTTTCGGAAAGCAAGTCCAGCATTCAGATGCTTGTGTTAGCATGGATCTGACCATGACAGTCAGAGGAAACCTGCTAAATGTGTTCTGATATGCAGATGTCCAAAACAAACCCTGCTTGGAGGCCCGTGGGACTTAGTAACTACTTATAACCGGGCGTATAACCCTAATTATAATCCTCCTAAAGGGGCTTGTAGGGGTTACCCCAATTATAAGTAGGGTTGCAATCCCAGTTATAAATAGTTGATAGGTCTCATGGGCCTCCACGTATCATGTCCCTTAGGAAGGTGTTCCATATAAGGCAGATCCAAAGCATCACTAGGCCTCCGTAAGGTTCCACATTTTGTCTCATAGCATACCGTATCTCCCCGTAATATTAAACCCCATGGCCCCGCTAGTACTAGATACTCCCAATGTATTGTAGTATACCAACATAAGGGGAGTATTCAAAATTTAGGGGGGGGTCTTAAGTTGAGGAGTAGGCTCAGGGCTTCCTTCGCATGGGATATTTGGATGTTCATGAAACTTACCTGGACCCCAAAAGTAAGCAAAATGACAGCCCAAAAGCCCTGCTTCTGCATACATTGGAGGTTCAGGTACTTACTGACTACCCCCAACCCTGCCCACATCCCCTTCCCCCCTCCAGCCCCTAAACCCTAAACCACATTCAACAAAGAAATTCCAGGGCTTCCAAGGCTTGAGTTGGGAGTAGGGGCCGGTGAGCATCTTTTGGATGACCAAAGGGTTTAGGGTTTAGGGTGGAATATTGGGGTTATATAGGGTTTAGGGTTTAGGGTTTAGGGTGCGCGATAGACTTTACAGTAAGTTTTTGAAGGAAGTATAACCTACTTAGAATTAGGGTAACCCATATAGGTCCAGCTAAGGCTGTTAAAAGGTACAGTCATAAACCCAGTTGTAAGTAATTGCCGAATTTCCCTAAACCCAAACCCTAAATCCTTAAGTAGTTCCGGTCCTCAAAAGGGCTGTTTCAAGGCCCAGGACAACACGAGGGGGGGGTTCTCAAAACTAGGGGCCCTTGGAACCCTAGATACTTAGTAAGGGATAGGGTTTATAACCAACTTGTTATAGCTACCACCCAAAAGTGGCCAGCCAGCAAAATGCAAGGAGATTCTGGGGCAACTACTAGCAGTCACATAATAGTTTCTATAAGTTAGGGTCCCCAGTATATCCCAATATAACCCATTCCTGATTATGGCCCCCCACCCTAAAAGAACCCCTAATTTACGGTGACCCCATCTGGGGCACGTTTTGGGAAATTTTCGCATGTTTGGAGCCACGCAGGTTTCCCATGCAGCATGGTAACTATCTGGTTTAGGGTCAGTGGCTTAACAGTAAGGGTTTAGGGTTTAGGGTTTTAGGGTTTGGCGTTTAGGGTTTTAGGGTTTGGCGTTTAGGGCTCTGGGTGGGCCCCCTTAACCTTCCTGTCAGGGCTGCCATCTGAGTTGAGTCAATATTCCGCGATATAATTTGTAATGGGAATTTGTTAATGGGTATGAGACCTAATAGGGGTAGATATACATAGTAGGGACTATATTAAACTACCAAAGGGACCCCTATGTCCACTGCTGATGGTTACCTGGTCAACCTAATGTTGACATTAGCTTATATGTTGACCCTGAACCCTAAACTCTAGACCCTAAGCTCTATATCCTAAACCCTAAATCCTAAGCTTCAAACCCTAGACCCTAAACTGTTGCCATTAAGCCCAAGTCGCTCGGGCTCCGAGATGCCTGGATGCCAGCCTGCAAGAGAGTCTGGGATGCCCAAGGATCGGGATCCGAATCATAATTCTCCTATTATATACCTACTATATTCTTGGGGTTCCCGGTTTGGGGTTCCCATTAAGGTCCTTTTAATAATGTGGACCAAGGGGACCCATGCGGTTTAGGGTTTAGGGTTGAGATTTCAGGGATAAGGGTTTAGGGTTTAGAGGGTTTATAGGGGTTATATAGGGATAATGGAAAAGAAAATGAAAAATACTATTTACTGTAGGGTTTAGGGTTTAGGGTAGACCCATGATTAATAAACCTCCTCCTTTTGAAGGCCTTGATATTAGGATCCCTATTATAATTCTCAGTGAGAGTAGTGGGTTCATTAATTCGGGGTCTACATTATACTGCAAAATCCAATAACTGATCCTCATCATGACTAAACCTGAACGTAGACCCTTATTAATAAACCCTCCCAATAGGGATTATAATAGGGATCCGAATATTTAGGCCCTGAAAAGGAAGGGGCTTATTAATCATGCGCTCATGAAACCCTAAACTCTTAAATCGGATCCGTTTTCCTGGAACCACCACAAAGGGGAAGGTTGTCTTCGGGCGTGACGCCCTTGGCGCTGCGGGCTCACTGTTTTGATTGTTAGCATGAAGGAATAGAAAAGAAAATGCACCCGTTTGAGGTGCACACCGTGTATCCTAAACTCTTAGCCCAAACCCTAATCCACGAACCTAAACCCAGTGTTGTGAGCCTACATTGTAGGGTGAAGTTTCCAGCATTTGAACTTGAAGGCTTTGGCCCAAAATCTGAGGTTTAGGGTTTAGGGCTCAGGGTTGAGGGTATGGGGGCTAGTTCAGGTTTAGGGTTGAGGGTTAGGGTTCAGGGTTTAGGGTTGGCAGCCGGAGGTTCAAGGTCGTCAGATCATAGCTATGACCCTCGAGATCGCGTCAATACACCCTGAAGTGTACAAGCATCTTCTGAGGAAGGGGCTTCTACAAAGAATGTCCACGAAAACGCCACGCAAAATGCCTTGGCATAATCACAGCTCCCTTTTTTGTGACGGAAGATACCCTGCCTCAAGCTGTCCTGTTGCAGGGTTCTATTTTTACCGCACGTCCCCGGTTTAGGGTGGAAGCCCTGAAAGACTCTTGTCCTTAATCTCTGAGGCCCTGTGAAACCCTGAAACCTACAGCTCGGCAAACCCTAACCCTTAAAATCAAAAGCTTTAAACCCCTAAACTCAAAATCCGCAAACCCTAAACCACGAAACTTTAAAGCCTATGTGCTGTGAACCCCTAAGCCCCAGACCCTCAACCCCTAAACCCGAAACTCCCGAACTTTAAAGCCTATAAGCCCTAAATCCCTAAACTACCCCAACCCCCAAACCCTAAACCCCCAAACGTTAAATCCTGTAAGCCCTAAAACCCCAAACCCTCAACCCCTAAACCCAAAACCATAAGCTTTGAAGTCTATAAGTCTTGAACCCAAGACCCCGACGTAGCCCGTAAGCCCTATACCGTTGAGCCCCATGACCTGCTGCGCACTGAACTCCCTGCTGCGATATCCAAACCTTGGATTGCGATTGGCTACTGGGATCATACTTGGGGCTTGGGGCTTAGTTTTTGAGTTTAAGATTTAGGGTTTAGGGTTTGAGGTTTGGGGTTTAGAGCTTAGGGTCTAAGGGGGTTAGGGCTCAGTATCCGGTAATTAGTTTAGGGTTTAGGGTTTTGGGTTTAGGATTCAGGGAGTATACCTTAAATCATACGAAGTATCCTAGTATCCGTTGGGGTATATGACTCAATTAGGGGATGTTGGGCTTCCTGGGCAACAATCGGATTAGGATTTAGACAACACTTATATAAAGCCGGTATGGGGAAATATTGGCGATTGTTTAGCACTACAAACCAAGCCTGACGGCATACTGGCTAGGCGTTGAGGGAAAGTTCCTGCGTAGCCCAAGACCCTACACACAAAACCCTACACCCTAAACCGTGAATCAGAACGCGTAGCTGTCCTTGCTCAGTGTTATGGGTGAACAGATGAATGGATCAATACAGTACCCGGTTTCGTGTTTAGGTTTAGGGTCCTAACTGGACTGCAGCTGGGCACAAATCCCTCCCGCCCGTGGACACACTTAGAACTTCCAATGACCCAGTGGACGGCAAACACTTTTCACAAATGCAGATACAGATAACGATCCACTACACATGTGCTCACGCACATGCCTTTGTTTCCGGATATCTATCTTTCCACTGCCATGTACCCCACGCACTTATCTATCTATCTTTCTACCTACCTATCTATCCATAGCTCTTCACCCCTACACATTCCTGCCGCCGCCAAGACAAGCTAGCAGTGAATTAAAAAGGCCCCAAGTGCCGCTTCATTGCACGTCCTCCTCGCAACCTGCGCCAGGAGGTCGTGGCATCAGCCGTGGGCTTAGGCTTTACATTTTAGAGTTCAAGGTTGAGGATTTAGGGTTGAGGTTCTATGGGTTTGGGATTTTGGTGTTGCGCTCTTATCGCGCATTTTTCTGGCATTCACTTAGAGGTTCAGAGTGGAGACTTTCCAGGTATGGACTTTTATGGGATTGGGGTTTAGGGTGTGGGGCACAGGGCATTTTGAAGTATGTCCTGATGTTATTCTGGGATGGGACCCTAGGATCACCCAAGGACGTTTGGTCAGTAAGCCGTAGCCCTGAGCCCTAGACCCTACATCCTAAACGAAACAGTTTCAAAGGCATGGTAACTGCTCAAGACTGGTTATGCAAAGTAGCATTGCGAGAGCTGTGTACTCAATTCTTCAGCTGGACCCGCCACCCTATAATGGCGGTATGATCGTAATATCAAAGCCTTAACACAAATACCATTTCCCCTTTTTGTCGCTTATGGCTTAAATCAACCTTCCACTGGGTCCACCCGACCCTCCACGTGGAGGTAGCCAGGCCCTAAACCCCAAACTCTCGACTGGGTCCACCCGACCCTCCAAGTGGAAGTAACCAGAACCTAAGCCCTAGATCCTAAACCCCAGGCCCCAAGCACTTAGCCGTTCAGGGCTTGGGGTCGGGTACAAAGTTCCCGTGCTTCGCATGTACCAGGTTTAAGGGTTTAGGGTTTAGGATTTATGGCTTAAGGGCTTATGGCTTTTAGTGGTCCAGGTCTCAATGCTCCCTCTGAAGTTGCATTGTACCCTTTACTGCCCCCTCATACTCCCTTTGTTCTCCCTTAATTAATCTCAACACGGCTCACGATCCCTAAGTGACTTTAATGAAGATGGAAGCCTTAGAGTGGGTAGTACCGGGGAGGGGAGTAGGAGAATCCATGTGCTTACGTTTCAGGTGTTTCAAGGTCTAGGGTTGAGGGTTCTGGTGTTTGGGGCATGGTATGTCAAGAACCTGAGGTGTATGCTTATGCAATGACAACCAAGACAAAGAGCACTACCCACATATCTGCAGCCTTGGCACGGCCTCCAGGGACTAGCTTCACCAGCTCCAGAGGCTTCTTGTTGAAGAACTCCGGGCCGAGCTTGGCAAAATCAACCTTGTACAGGTCGCCAAACTCCCGGCTCAGGCGGCACTCGCCGCATGTCTCCGGCAAGGCGAGCCGATAGCCATCCTGGAGAAACACCTCAGAAAAATACGAACAACAAGGCAGAAAGATATTCGCACAAGAACTGAAAAGAAAGGCCTCGCGAGCTTTCACCACATCTGCGACTGTGCGCTTCTGGAAGGAAGGATCCTTCAGCGCAACCAGGTGTTTGAGGTTCGCGCGCAGGAAAAAATTTGCACCAGCTAGCGGACCTTAAGGAAGTACAACGGCAGCGAGCCAACGACGCGTCGCAAAACGTCGGGCTCGAGGGCTAACAGCTTCCTGATCACCTCAGCAGAAAAGCAACAGACTGCGACCTCGGCAGAGCGCTGTAGCTGCTGAGGTCCAAGCATCAGGAGTGCCGTTGCCCACCTTCATGTGCTTGCCACGAAGAAAGTCGACCAGAATGGACTCCTAGCACGTGGAATAAAACATAAGCACGCCGTTTAGACAACAACGAATCTGCAAAGCCACTAGATGAATAAAAGCCGTGCTTGGAGCTGCAAGCAGCTTCACCTCTAGTCACTCTACCGCCAGGATTCGTTAATGAAATGTAGCATGGCAGACGCAGTGAACCAATGTTGCTGCAAGTGTCCTGGCCGCGTAGGAGCGGTGTGAATTGGCCATGAAAGTTGTCGTGGCCGCGAGGCGCTGCAAGCGCCCTGCAAAAGCCGTCCGTCAGCTTCAGTGACCTAAGCACAAATGACACCACGACGACTGATGCTTTGCTACAAGTTCTGCTCACTTCGCGGCTGCACAGGGTCTAAGGCCAAGGCATTGGGGCGAACTACCGGAGGAGAGTTTCTAATGAGCCCTTATATAAAGGCTATAAAGGAACCATAGGGAGTTATAAGGTTCAGGGTTTAGGGGAGTTATATGAGATATAATCTAAACTCCTAGTATCCCCCTTAATAACCGCTATAGTAGCCCCCCATATATTGCCCTAAAAAACACCCTTTAAGGAGTTTGGACTATGGCTCATATGAGGGATCTTAGTATAGGTTCCCTTTTGGACCCGGAAACCTCGATACCAACGCCACAGTCAAAACACAAAGCCTGAAGTTTGAACACCAACCCAGGGTTTAGGGTTTAGGTAACTGTCAGGCTACCTTACTGGCGGTTACCTGAACCCCAAAACTATGTAGAATAATAGCCTTTTGGGCAGTTTTAGGGGTTTTGGTGGCTATTATCTTACCTACTATCGGGGTCCAGGTAGTAGGGAATAAAGGCATATAATCCCGATATAACCCCTATGTAATGGATGCCCCTAGTCCCTACTAACCCCAGTAAGCTGTGCAGGCAGATTGTTGGTGATCTTATCCCAATTATGCAGAATCAAATGGACAATAAAATGGAAAGTGACATGAAAACTGGGGTTATAGAGGAATCTATAGGGATTGGTACTGTTGATATAAAAAACTTGCATGACCCTAATATACAATCCTATCATAATTCTCAAGGTTTAGGGTACGCATGGCCATGCAGCAATGCAAGATGTTCGGTATCCACCGAAGTAAACACTAGTCTTGATTGATACTTTGTAGATGTAACGGACTTCGGGATAATATCTTGTGAAAAACTTGAGTTTGTCTCTACGACCTACGTAAACCCTATAACACTCGCCCTTACACAAGTCCTTATACAAACTCAGTTGCCAATTCATTTTCCTTCGTTTTTCATTTGACTCTCCAGTACCTGGTTATAACTTGGGCTTTGCCCTAACCAATTTGAGCCCGAAACCTTAAATATCCTTTGTGATCCGATGGGCAGGCCTCAACTGATTCCAGAAGGTGGTTCACAATCTCACACTGCAGCTGCAACTCTGCAATGGCCTGGTATAAGAGTAGCGTTTGTTTGTTGGTTGAACCCAGTAAGATAATGTTCCTTATATAAAATACGATACCCCAAAAGGAGGATAGCATCTTACTCTATAATAGGTACCATAGTATCCCCAAATAAAATACTATATCCCCAATATAACCCCTATATAATCCCAACATCCATGTCATTTTCCATTTTCTTTTTCATGTGATTCTCCATTATGGGAGTTATTAAGGGGGATGGTTCAGAGGAAGAGGGGCTTCCAAACTGCGGGCCCGTTTTGGAAGTCCTGCAGTGAGGGATGTAAGTTTAGAGTTTCGAGTTGAGGGTTTAGGGTTTAAGGGTTTAGGGTTTAGGGTTCAAGGGTTTAGGCTTTAGGGTTTAGACTGGGGTAGATATGAGGATTTCTCAAAATTAGGACTACCGTTGTGGGTTGTCCCTATAATAAGGATTCTAAAATTTTGGGGTCTATACTGGAGTACCCACATTTTTTGGAAACGCTCATATAATGGGTTTAGGGTTCCGGGTTGGATGATTTTGGAGATACCTAAGCCCCAAAACCTAGACCTTGAACCCTAAAACCTGCACCTTGAAATGGTAATTTCCCAAAATAATGGAAACCCAATATAGACCCCAGAATACTATAATCATAATTATCGGGACCCCCAAATGGTACCACTAATTTGGGGAACCCCAAATCCGATCGTTGGTCTGAAGCTTGCATTATTGTGCAGATTGGATGGGGCCATGCCAGTAGGGACAAAAGGAATGGAAACATGCAAAAGAACATGTAAACAACGATTTCATGGAGGGATTTTACGGTAGATGCTATACTCCCCAAAATAGGTCGTCCTTCTTTGCGGTTGAACCAAGTAAGACAATCTTCTTCTTATAGCAGAGCATAACACAAAACACACACACACACACACCAGATAGCCTTCAACTATATCAGGCAGAGGGCGTATACTTTACAATACTATTCAAGCGGTACATAAGCTTGCAGCTTGCCGCACCACCCTGCTGTGGCCCAAAATGTCGAAGCACTGGGCTTTGTCATACTAGTATACTAAAGCAATTAAAGCATGTTTGGGGCCAGGCAAAAGCCTGTCCATCATCACTACTACGATCAGGGCGCCTATGGCGCTTAGTTCGAGGTTGTTCTTGATGTTTTTTGTTGCTGGTCCTATTGTTGTTGCGGCGTCTGTTATCATTGTTGTTAAAGGGGCAGCCGGGAACAAACGGGAGCAACTTGCGCACCTTACCAAGAGCCCAAATATGGGAACTCCCCCTGCTAGATGAACAGAACGGCCTATATCTAAGGTTAGAAGTATGGGCCCCTAATATGGGCCCTTGGGCGTTTTACGGGGGTTGGAGCGACCCTCAAAGGTACATATAGAGTAAATAGGAAGTAGATAAGGATCCGAGAGTTTAGGGCTCATCCTAGGGGCCCATGGTTTCAACCTTAGACCACATGGCTTGTGTCTATTCCAATGCTAAAGCACTGGCAACAATTCGTTCCATTGTCTCCTGCTCAGAATCTCCAGAGGGAAAGTCATGGATGTCAAATTGTTAGCGGGGAGTCTACCTACAACTGGCTGCAGCTGCCTGCGTCTACGTTGAAAATGGGCCCCGCACAAGTAAGGGGTTTGAACAATGGTGCCAAAAAATACGTGAGCCACTGTCTAAACTCCTAGTATCCCCCTTAATAACCCCTATAACATGCCCCTATATAATCCTCTATATAACCCCCTTTAAGGAGTTTAGACTATGGCTCAATGTATCAGCCATTACACGCTGTAAGCTCCTCAACTGTACACCCCAAACCTGGATCCCTTAACCCTGAAACCCCAAACCTTGAATCTTAAACAAAGTCCAGAATCCCAAACCCGGATCCCTGAACCCCAACCCCTACACCCCAACCCCTAAACCCCAAACCCATGATGAAACTTTTTAAAAACCCAAAAGCACCTGTTGCGCTTGTAACAATCAAGCCTAAGTTGCCTGTTGCAGCAGGACCACTTGTTCTTTCGAAGGTCTGGCCCCTGTCCCGTTTCGGGATGGCTTAAAGAGTTTGAGGTCGAGGTTTAGGGAGTTTGGGGTTTGGGTTCAGAGCTTAAGGGGTGTGGGAGGCTGGGGTTCAGGGCTTACGGCAGTTTCCCAGCCAAGCTAGAGTGAATGATGGAGTCCTATGCCCTCTGCCAGTACACTATATACCCAAGGCTCCGCCTTAACTAGCCTTTATTGACCCTCCTCCGGTGGATACTAAAAATCCTCCATAACCTTAAGCAACTTATACCTTCGGAAAAATAGGATTTTAGTGCATTGAGGTCATGTAGGATGTTTAGTATGAAAACCCTTCTCCTCTTCGTCCTCCCTCATCCTTGAGCTATTTTCTCGTTAGCTTCAGCGATTAAAGACAGGACCGCTGTGAGGGCCAAAAGGTTTAGGGTTCAGGGTTTCAGGAATTCAGGCGTGTTAACATGTTCGTAAAAATTTGCACATCTCAACCGTCCTTGAAACTCCAAACACTGGGTTCTGAAGCCGAAAATCTAGGCCCTGAAGCTAAAACGTAGGCCCTACACTCTAAACCCTCAACTCTAACCCCGGACTTGAAACCCTAAACCGACACTCTAAATAACACCTAAAAACGAAACCCTAATGTAGACCCCTAATTTAAAGAACCCTCCTTTCAATAGGGATTAGAATAGGGATCCCAATATTAAGGCCCTTCAAAGGAGTGTTCTTTAATCACGGGTCTACATTATATCCCCCAAAGGCCGAACTCGATGGGAAAAGAGTATATACTTAGGTTAAACTCCTTAAGGGGGGGGGGCTTGTAAAATGTAGGGGAGTATTATAGGGGGGTTATTAGGGCGGGGATACTCGGAGTTGAGACTATGGTTCGTAATGGGAGTACCTCCAGGCACCCTAAGAATACGTAGAGATGAAATGGGATTGCGGGGGTCCTAGCTGCAGATTCAGAAGAATTGGTTACGAGCTTTGAGAACCAATGAATGATGGAAGGGCGGCTTCCATACTAGGACCCTAAACCCAAAACCATAAAACCCTTAACCCAAAACCCTCAAACCAAAAGCCGGTCGGCCATAGGCTTCAGCAGGTTTGAAGGTTGTTTTTTTTGCATCCCTGCAAATGGAAGCTTGCTGCTCCACTAAACCCTAAGCCCAACTTGTTAAGGGGCGAGCTTCAGATTGGTTTTTTTTGTGGGACCATTTCTCCACTGAAGTTGGTTTAGGGTTTTGGGCTTTGGGTTTAGCAGTTTAGAAGTTTAGGGTTTAGGGTTTGGAACTGACAATTTCAGATGTACAAGCACTGTAGCCTAACTGTAGAGGGCCCACGGACAGGTTCCGTCCCACCGAGACCTGTAATACAAATATGGTTCTAAATATTTACAAAAGACTATACTCTAATAAGAAACAATTCGACAGAATTCCGAACGAGCCCAAAGTTCGCAGGAGAATAAGCCGCCTAATTGAAGGCTCAGGCGAATTTTCAGGTAGGGTTTAGGGTGTAGGGATCAAGCCCCCAGGACCTAAACCCCAAACCCTTCACCCTGCGATTGAATGGAGAAAATCCTCCATTATGGGTCCTCAATGAACAAGTTTGTATGTAACAAGGCCTCTTCCATCCACCATAGCTCTAAACCCTAAACTCATATGAGCTTTTATCGGGACTCCTTCAAAGGGGTTATATAGTGGAGCAGTATAGAGGTTACTAAGGGTGCTACTAGGAGTTTAGACTATAGCTCACACAACCACCTTCAGAAAGAACAGCAGACTTTGTCATACCTCGTGTGGCTACCTTCTGGCGCTTCCATGCTTGTTTGGGGCATGGTAAATCCTAAGCCCCAAGCCCGGCTTCTGTACAAGGGGAAGCGAAATGAGTATCAGGAGTTATCCTCTATAGCCCTGGTGTAAATATGAGCCACCCGGTGTTAAACATATGCCAAAAGCCTCATGAAACTCTTCAGGCAGCCATTTACTGAGACTCTTACATGGGAGCTTCTCAAAAAGAATCGACTGTCCTCAATGGACGCCCCTACACCTACATCCTCGACCCCAATCCCTAAACCCTAAACCCGAAACCCTGGCCCACTCCCCAAACCCTAACCCTAGCGCTTTCGCTTCAAAACTCTAAGGCCCTGCGAAATCCTAACCCTTAAGCCCTCAATCCTTCCCCGTAAACGCTCACCAGTCTTACGGTTGATACGAAAGTTCCTTGTAGGGTTTAGGGCTTAAGGGTTGATACGAGAATTCTAATGGCCATTCTATTTTCCATTATCGCAATAAAACCCCGACATATACTCTATAATCTCTATAATCCCAAATATAGTAGCTTCCATCTTCTTTTCAATTCGCCGAGGCGTCCAGCCTCAGGGCGTTCAGATCCCTTTAAAAACCCCCTCTACTCCCCCTTGCAGACACGCCCAACCCTGGCCACACCCCCCCCCCTCCCCGCCATGGAGGGTGGCCTAGTCCAGCCTGACCATCCCGCATGAAATTTCAGCCTCGCCCAAAGTTCAGGGCGGCAAGGTTCAGGGCGGAGGCCCCTGGAGGCCCCTGGAAGCCCCTGGAGGCCCCTGGACCCCTGGAACGGCCTGGAAGCGCCTGGAAACGCCCCCACATGCATGGATGAAACTGAGTAACCTCTACAGACCCTAATATATACTATGGCTTACAATATATACTATGTCTTATTTATGGGTTTCGCGTTTTGGGTACACTTAATTGGGATTTGCGGTGGAGTATGACAAGAGCACTTTTGTGAGATAAGAGGAGTTTTAGCTACCGTTCTGTGGCTAGACCCCAATATACATTTAGACTCTTGGACAAATGCTTGTGGACACCAGAAGGTTTTCAGGCTCCGAATGCTATACACGAAACACTATTTTGGACCTACGGCAATTAACTTTGGGAAATATCTGGAAGTCTATA